>LPNX010235424.1:5726-25837 GCA_001517045.1 Pseudotsuga menziesii | reverse complement strand
TATGTTAAGATGTGCTGAAAATTTGAAAACCCACTTTCACGAAAACTAATTTTATAATCATTTGCACACATTTTCTCTGCATAATCCCTATATATTATGAAAGCTAATTCAATTACCTATCTCTTCTCTTTTTACTTCATCTTCAAATAAGTTAGGGAAGTACCCCTAATTGTCACCTAAAATCAGAGTTTTCTGTTTATTCTAGTATTATGTGGCATCTAAAGTGTCCTTAAAGGAGTCCATGATTGTGCATCAGCCCCATAGCAAGTTTTGATAAGCTATCAAGTATCTAATTCTCTTCCCAATAGATATGGAAGAAGTTAATATGAATAAAATTCTTCAATTCCTCTTGAATTCTAGTGCACCAGGGAAGTAAATTTACCACATTTAGATTCAAATCACCTCGAGCCCATTTTATAGTCACTTTTGAGTCTCCATATACCATAAGAGTAACAATACAAAAAAATGAAGCGACTTTGCAAATGGAGCACAATGCCAACAACTCAACCTTATATTAGTTCTGGAACCACAGTGTAATCTAACGGTAAACCTATGTGATTCATTAAGAAACAAAACTACACCCAGTGCACAATATCCACCTTTTGCAGCTCCGTCAAAGAAACCAAAAGCACCACTGAAATGTTGAATATATTTTAGTATTTTGGGCCTGCAAATTTTAACCTCTCCTGAAAAGTATTCTTTTACCAAATTTGCAATTTGCAAGCAGATAATATCCAAGTCTGGAAGTTGATCTTCAAAAGTACATACATTTTTTACCTTCCATATTTTTCAAGAAATTAAAGCAAGAAGAGAGTACAAAAATCTATGTAGTTTTTATACCAATCATATCAATTTTGATAATCATACCTGTGTGATATTTAGGAAAGAGCACACTTTTTCCCAAACTTTTTTGGTAAAATTTTTTTACGAGGATATGATCAATAGTCTCTTAATCTAACTTACATAAGTAGTAGATGTTTGGTCCACACCATCCCATTTTCAACAAATTATCCCAAGTTTTCATACTATTTTGTATGGAAAACCGCATAAAACGTTTTATTTTTAACCATATTTTCCATTTCCAATGGATTTTATACCACTATTTTGGACAGTACAAGTGCCATCTTGAATAAGAGCTTGATAAGCAGATTTTATTGTAATTGAACCTGTCATAGGATTAGAAATCCAAATTAGAGAATCTTGATTCTTAGTGATCCTGCACCCAATAAAATTGAGTCTAATTGTATAATCCTCCCATTCTTTTGCAAAGTATCCAACAATACCCATATATTTGGCACTGTAACAATAAGAAAAATCCCTTTTCAACCATTTGGGTCTCTTGATATATGCCAAAGTAAAGTAGCCAATATTTTCCAAGTAATCCAAAGTATATGGTGAAACATGAAAATTTTATCCTATCCCAAGAATTGGGTCAATTCCAACCATTACATTTTTTCCATCAGCCACTCTTTAGGTAAGATCCTTACCCATCCATTGGTATATTGTAAGGAAACTTCTCCTCACATTGGAGGAATTCCTTGAAGCTTTCTTAGGGTTCCTAATCCATGTAAGCAAATTGGATTTATTTACAATGCAATACGTAAGACCACAATTTTTTTCCAAAAAGACAATGCCAAAAGCTCTTCAATTTGAAAGAAATACTAAACCAAGATAATTCTTTATGCCCTGAGCCACCCCATTTTTTTTGCATAGAAAGTGTTTCCCCACTGGCCATAATTAGATTACCTATGTTAATTCAACTTTTCCAAAGAAAATTAAAGATATTCTTTCTCATGCAATTAATCATAGAAACACGTTCCTGTGATAAGTAAAACCAATAAACATATCCATTAGGGTTCAAAAAATAGCTAAGATATTTGAAACCATCTTCCAAATTATAAAACTTGAAAGGAATAATGGATTTAATACTTTCCAAAGAGTCATTGTTTAGCTTATACTAGAAAAAGTTAGATTTCTGCACACTTATCTTCATTCCAGAATCAAAGGAAAATAAATTAATAATATCTAGATAACAATTCCACTCTTCATGAGAATCTATGCCAGATATCAAAGCATCGTCAACAAAGAGTGAATGGGTAATAAAAACATTAGCTAAAACTTTTATACCCTTAATTTTTCCTTTTGCCTTTGCATTTAAAATTAACCTACTTAGACCTTCAATGATAAGAAGGAATAACAATGGAGATAGAGGGAAACCCTACCTAATACCTCTGCTACTTTAAAAAAATCGAGAAGAAGCTCTATTTATCAAAATAGAAAAATGAGCAGTGTTTACACAAGCTATAATCCAATTGGTTACAAGAAGGGGTGAACCAATTTGGATTAAAATAAGTCTTAAGAAGACCCCCGTAACTCTAAAAAACCCTTTTTCTAAATCCATATTTAAAAGCAAAGATTGTAAATTCTTCTCCTTAATAATCTAATGAATAACTTACTAAGTGGTTCCAATGGCATCTAAAATTTGCCTATCATGGAGAAACCCAAATTACTCTTAAGACATATGTTCACAAAAGTAAGATTTTATCAAATTGAGATCATCTTATTTAAGACCTATGTTCCTAGAAGTAAGGCTTTATCAATTTGAGATCATCTTTGAAATAAGCTTGTAGACAAGATTTCATAGGGAAATTGGTCTAAACTTAGCAAGTGTCATAAAAACATAAAGGACATTAAACACATGAAAGGATAAAAACTAAAATATCTATAAAGTCAAAAGGTTAAACTAAATTGCACTGACAGCATCGACGAGCTTGGACCGGTAATATTTCAACCTGTCCCAAAACGTTTCATGTTGCAGAATTGATGTAAGATGTATGGCGCCATTTTTTGTCTTGATTTATGTCACAGCAACTAGGTCTGTATTCGATTTTACAGCAAGTGGCCCTGCTTGCACGCTTCTTCCAAATAGGAGTGTTGAAGTTTAAATGCTATTGCTTCAGTATCATTCTTTGAGTTTAAAAAATGAACAGTGCTGGGTAACAAATATCTCTAGGGTGATTAAGCGTGACAAGATATGAATCCAACCATTACAGGTCTGATAAATATATTGAAACAACCATATGAATCCAGCGCTTGGTCATGAAACTTACATGTGGCTCAGTTACTTAACCCTACATCAAGTATGAAGACACGTTTAATATATATATATATTCTTGTCAATCAACTACGATATTCTTGAAACAGGTGACAACCTCTGAGGTTTGTTGGGTCGATATTAGTTAGCCAGTGCTTTTTCATACAACTTGCGCATCGCCACCTTTTATATATATACACGACAACCGCGATAATTTGTAATGCTTTCAGGTTGCAGTGCTATGGACATTTCACCTACAACGCTCTCCTCCATCAACATCCCCATCACAAATATTTTTTTTAAAAATGACATCACAAATATTTTTTTTTAAATGACATATATTGGAAATATTNATTAATATTATTAAATGAAAAAAATAAAAGAGATAAAGAAAACTACACATCTTATGATATAGAATTCAGTTATTCATTAAATTTTATTTAAAATTATACAAACAATAAGCATGAGGGAGCTTAGCATTGAATGTTCTAGTTAATACTTTATTAACTATTGGATTGTAATGTTCCTAAAAATTGAAAAACAAAAAAAAAATTATTAAGTTAGTAAAAACTACCTACAGTGAATATTATTCAACTTGGGTAATATAACGTACACTAGTTGTACCATTGTTTAGTCCCAAATTGTTCTTACATTCTATCATCTTACTTTCAGTTATACTTATTGCTGTGTTTTAATTAAGATGTCGTAATGCTAATTACTACATTGTTCCTATGGTTATACATTGTTGTGTTTGTGTCCTTACTTGATTTCATACTTTGTTCATTTCTACACATGTTTACTTGTTATTTATGAAGTCCTAATTTCACTTCGTTTTTTAAAACAAAGTGGGCTTTTTGTTTGAACTAAGGCACTTCTCCCATTTCGTATGCATATTATAATTAAGAATGGAGACTTGTTAAAATGTGTTGAACGTTTTGATCATTATCACACCTACTGGTTGTTAATACGGTCCCTTACAGACTCAGCTTGTTATCAAGGTAATTACTATGTTTTTCATAATTGTTTAACATAGATAAATTATCTATGTTATCCCTATTATTCTTTATATTTATATTTAATGTTTAATTTATTATAACTATTACCATATCTTTTATTTTTATTCGCAGGTTAAAATCTTGATTAAAGATCCAACTTGGATTTATATAACCAATACTACCACGATATATTTCATATGCTATGGTTCTAAGCTTAATGCTTAGGAAAATGAGAGAGAAAAGATTTAAGGTTTAACATATGGTCTAAACGATAGCCAACATATTTGTGCATTGAGGATTGACTTTGGGTTAGCGTATATAGTATGGACTAAACATTATACTATACCTTGTATGAGCATTGGGGTGGCGAATTATAACATATGGTTCAAACATTAAACGTTGGGGTTTAAGACTTGCATGGAAATGTAGACGAGCGATAATGTAACGTTTGTAAACTATGGAGATGTGGGTTTTGGTTTGATATTGGACATCAGGCTGGCACCTTCAGTGCGTCTCGGGGTTTGGGGAATCCCAAGCTTAGGGCTTGGCTCCACAAGTGACTTGGTCATTTCACTTGTCTCGCTGATGGTTTGGTCTTGGCGCTGTGTAGAAGATGGAGGCAACACCCTGGTTAGCGAAGGTATGCTTTGTTTGTTTAAGGGAAGTGTTTGATGTTTGATTCGTGGCTTAATCATTTGCATACTTATCATCCTCATCGTTTTGGATGTAGTTGCAGGTGACAGGGTTGGCCTGGAGCTTCATGGTTCATAGTTTTACCCTAGGTTCGTGGGTGATGCCATAGGTGCACGGTAAGCCCGTTAAACGACCTACACTTGTCACCTCTCGGCATTATGGGTAGGACTAGGTTATCATGTTGTTGTTTGGAGTTTTTGCTATCGGATTTCGATTCACCTTTGGGCCTGTGTAAGCAAGGTTTGGGTTTGTAAAATGATGGCAATGTTAGCAGCGAATGGGGAACCTTGGGACTTTAGCAGACTTTGTGTTTGTTTATGTAAATCGTGCTTTGATTTGGGGTTTTAAGCCTGGGAAGAACCATTTCTTGCAATGGTGCCATGGCCCTTGGCACGACTGTGTAAACTTCGATTTGCAAACTTTAATGGTTCTGTGTAAATAAATCTATCCTGCGTTTTTGGCATTGCGTTGTTATTTTTAAATCTTGGATTTATGTGGCCTTCGCCTCCATGGATGGAATGTGTATAAATGCTTGTATTTATTTCTTAGCTGTTAATACTTGACAGCAAATGGGTTGAGGCCATGCCATGCATGGCATGAGCACTCCTCATGGGTTGTTGCAATAGCTTGAATGGTTGCTTTTCATTACTGTTTTGTTTATTAGTATGTAATGTGGAATATAATAGTTCATGGGTGTAAACCTCGAATTGATATTGTGTTGTAGATTTGACTTATTGACAGGGTATGAGATTACAGAGTTGATTTAGGGGAATGTGTATTTATTTTAGAGTGATCGAGGCTACGTATAAAGTGTGAGTGCAGACATGAGGGTCTCACGACTTTGTTGTAGCAAGTGTATTTGATTATGGTAGCCCGCATACTCTTTGTGTATAGCATGGCCTTGATTAAATGTAAACAACTCCACATGATTCAAATCCTAGTCGTGGTTGATGCAATGGGTTGTATTTTAAGGGTGGACACGATTTGGGGCTTAGATTCCCACATGATTCGATTCTTTCCCTCTCTTGTATATAAATATAATTACGTGGTTTAAATATTATATGGATCGAATACATGGTTATGTAAGTGATTACTGTGTATGAATTTATATTGTGGTTTTTATTATGGCCTGCGACTTGGGTTTGGATACCCACAAGGGTCGATACTGCGACCTCTGATAGCTTAAGGGTTTTAGTTTAATTTAATGGAAAGTTATTTGGTTACTTGTTATGTGATGGCGGTGAGTAAAGTTAGATGGGACTTAAATGATTTAAGCACATGATTTGATTATGTAGATTTATAATGTTAGGATTGTGGATTTTAATTAGGAAATAGAATTTGATTTTACACCAACTAATGGTCACGATACTTACTCTATTTATTTACTTATGATGAGGTTATTTTTAATGCAAATGATTTCGTAGTTAGAATGTATTTAAATATACAGACCTTGAAAGGTCTTGCTAGTTTTTATCTTGGATTTTAATATGAAATGGTTAGAAATTGTGCATAAGATATAATAATTGTATTTGTGTTTTATATCTGTTAATATACATATTTATATATATATATTAGTTTATATATAGATAGTATATTAGTTTAACTAGATTGTAAGCTTATATATATATATATATTTCTTACTTCCGCTCTAGTCTATTTAAATCTAAAACATGCCTTTGTTGACAAATGGAATATGTCACTAAAGTATAAAGGCCAAAAAAGTAGATAGGTAATAGATCCAAAATAAAACCTAGTTTGTACATAACCCAATTTCAACAGTAAAAATAATACAGGAATTAAAACTAGGGTGCAAAAACCTTGATAAACATTTATAAATGGATTAAAATTGCAGAACCAAACTAATGAATAAACTATGGATAGGTTTGGTATAGAAAATAACTTACAACATATGGTTATAATTTAAGAATGCAAACCCTAGAAGATTTTACATAGAGAAACTAATACATAGGGTTAGGAAATGCAAAGTAATCATTTAGGTAACATAGCCAACACTTCACTTACAAACAAAAATTTCACTGGTTTTTCCAAGTTGACAAGCTCTCTTTAGTCACCATCAATTGACATTGTAAGTCTTTGTCAAAAGAATGTGTAGACATACTATTCATGAGTCAACTAACACTTCACCCTAAATTATAGGTTATAGGTTATCCATCCACTCATGCATCATCCATAACTTTTTTTATATTATTTTTTAAACTTCACATTGTTCTAGTTATCTATAATGAATTATTGGTTATTCATTAACCAGCTTCATGCTCATCAACTTTGATAACTGAAGTTTTATGTTTTATTATGGGGGTAATGCTACTTATTGTGATGCAACACGCCTTCATAGAGAAGGATGAAACACTCCATTGTGAAAGCTCGAATTAATGGATTAATTATGCATTTATGAAACACTCCATTGTGAAAGCTCGTATTAATGGATTAATTATGCATTTCAGGTTTCCAAGGTAATATTCTTTCTAAGTGAAGGCTGTATTTGAAAGAATCAAATCGGTTTTGTTTAACTTATTTGCAGAAAGTCAAAAGTTTACACTATAAGTTACAGTGATGACAACCACTAATTGCGCAAATAGCATCTACAAGATTGAGCCGGTCTTCTATTTCAGTAAAACAAAGGAAGAAACAATGGAGGATTTCAGTTTGTCCCGCCTCCTTTCCTTTTGCAGATTTGACTGAAGATTTATGGCCGCATTTTCTGCCTTGCTTTCACATCCCATGAGCCTTCAACAACGTACGTGGCTTGCCACTGAAAGCCCAATGTTATACGCCAATGCCTCAGTTATTTGAATAACCTGCTCTTCAATCTTTGTCTTTTAATTTGTCACTGCCACGCCTTCATACTCTACCCCACCTATTCAATCAAACCCTATCTTTATTAGCATACATCTTGCTCCATTCAAAGGAACCAGCCTTCCCTCTCAAGAATTTGGTTCACATATAACATTTTGGTTCATTCAAAGTACACCTCCCTTCCCTCCACCAAGAAAGTGACATCCAAACTTAGGGTTTGAAGTCACAGCAAGTGGCATGGCTTGCACGCTTCTTCCAAATTGAATGCTTAACGTTTAAAGTGTTATTGTTTCAGTGGCATTCATTGAATTCAAAGCATGAACAGTGTTTATTAAGAATTTAAATGGTTATACATGCAGATTCATCAGTCAAAGGTCTCCTCAATCTCAATTAGTAAGGCAATTTCTATCTATATATATATTCTTGTCAATCTATCGTCATTTCTTGCACAGTTTACAATCAAATCAAATTAAGATCACCTTAAGTAAGATAGGTTTCCCACACATATATATATATATATTCTTGTCAATCTACCACCATTTCTCGCACAGCTACTACAGCATATGGACAGCCGCCGATATTTGTAATGCTTTCGAATGGCAGGCTATGTTAATCTTACTTACAAGCCCATCCGTTTTTCCAAATTGACAACGTTTTCCTCAATCACAGGCCATCCAGATCGAAGGCTTTTTCAAAAATGAGATGCTGTGGACGTAATTCATGGGAAAATTATTGGAACACCTCTATACTTCACCAATCCGTGCATGCTTTGTTAATTTATGAATTGAATATGACATCTGATTTCATAAACATCAATTCAATGTAGCGAGAGTGTGATTCTCGGGACTCGCAGGGATGGAATTTGACGGGTAAATGCCCGTCATCGGTCAATTTACCTGTGTCAAATACAGCTAAGGTTTTATCGAAACCGTCAAAATATGGCTTAGAATACAAATAAACTTTTTATATTTTGATTGTTACAGGTACTTTTGACGGGTGTCCACCATTTGAAATTCCAACCCTGGTCGGGAGATATTGTGGTCTGAGGTAACTTTGAAATTAAGTTTTCCATAAAATAAAAATTAAATAAAAAGTAATTAAAAAAATTTAAGGTTAAAATTATAAAATTAAAAAAATAAAATTAACATAAATTTATCTTAAAACTTAATTTATTAATTATCTACATCAAAGTATTTAATGATGATGATTAAAACTCAATTTATTAGGTATCTACATCATCAAGCATTTAATGATGATGATGGTTAACCTCTACTCACACCAAATTTTGGTCTATCTCACCTAAAGAAACCAATTAATTAGTTTGTTTTAAAATTGTATTCCTATGCTCAAAGACCTTGGTGAGAAGCCTTTCCTAGCTCAGTATAATTTTGACAAGTTAAAAGGCTAGGAAGGTCAGTGTAACAACAAAAGATTAGAAAACTAAAATCTAATGTGGGTGTAGGCATGACACTCTAAGAGGAAGTGATTTTCATCTTCAATATAATTTTTTTTACATTATTGTCTATAAAAAGGTTTAACCCTTCCAATCACTTTAACAAGGGTTCTAAGCCTAAAATAAAACGGTGTAATCAAGAACTTTCTTCGAGATTGGGTTGGATGTCACAGCAAGTGGCATGGCTTGCACGCTTCTTCCAAATTGAATGCTTAACGTTTAAAGTGTTATTGTTTCAGTGGTATTCATTAAATTCAAAGCATGAACAGTGTTTGTTAAGAATTTAAATTGTTATACATGCAGATTCATCAGTCAAAGGTCTCCTCAATCTTAATTAGTAAGGCTTTAAGATTCATCAGTCAATCTATCGTCATCTCTTGCACAGTTTACAATCAAATCAAATTAGGATCACCTTAAGTAGGACAGGTTCCATATATATATATATTCTTGTCAATCTACCCCATATATATATTCTTGTCAATCTACCACACATGTATATATATTCTTGTCAATCTACCCCCCACACACACANATATATATATATATATATATATATATATATATATATATATATCCCAGCTACTACAGCATATGGACAGCCGCGGATATTTGTAATGCTTTCGAATGGCAGGCTATGTTAATCTTACTTACAAACCCATCCGTTTTTCCAAATTGACAACGTTTTCCTCAATCACAGGCCATCCAGATCGAAGACTCCATCCATATGGAAGGCTTTTTCAAAAATGTGATGCTGTTGACGTAATTCCTGGGAAAATTATGAATTGAATATGATCATCTGATTTCATAAACATCAATTCAATGTAGGGAGCGAGAGTGTCATTCTCGGGAGATATTGTGAGGTAACTTTGAAATTAAGTTTTTCATAAAATAAAAATTAAATGAGAAGTAATTAAAAAAATTCAAGATTAAAGTTATAAAATTTAAAAAATAAAATTAACATAAATTTATTTTAAAACTCAATCTATTAAGTATCTACATTATCGAGCATTTAATGATGATGATTAAAACTCAATCGATTAGGTATCTACATCATCAATCATTTAATGATGATGATGGTTAACCTCCACTCACACCAAACTTTGGTTTATGGTACCTAAAGAAACTAATTAATTAGTTTGTTTTAAAATGGTATTCCTATGCTTAAAGACCTTGGTGATAAGCCCTTCCTACCTCACTATAATTTTGACAAGTTAAAAGGCTAGAAAGGTTAGTGGTGCAACAAAAATGATTAGGAACTGAGGTCTAATGTGGGTGTAGGCAAGGCACTCTAAAAAGAAGTGATTTTCATCTTCAATATAATTTTTTTTTACATTATTATGTATAAAAAAAATTAAATATATGAAAAATTTAAAACTAAAAAAAAATAAAAATAAAAAATTAGTAATGATTATAAAACAACCCATTAATTTAAGTTTTGAATGTAAATTATATAGTGAATTTAGTTAATCTTACAACTAATTATACTACCTTATAAGCTTTATCTAGACCTAAGCCTAATAAGTTGTTCCTAACTTAACTTAACGATTCAAGGATTACAAAATTTTTAAATATTTAATATAAAATTTATGAAAATAAAAAATTGAAAAAGACAATATTTATTTATTAATCGATTATTGTTAAAAAAATTATATTTACATTATAAATAATATTTTTTTTAAATATCATATCTTAAATATTTTTTTAAATAAATGTTTTTATTTATAATTTTTTATTAAATATAATATTTTTATAGTTTTTTATTAGAAGAAGTATCTTAGAAAAAGAGATACTCTATACATAACCATTCTATTATTAGTTTTTAATCTTAAAAGTATCTTTGAAAAAGAGATAGAAGAAGTATTTTAAATTAGAGATACACATTCTTTATTCTAAATGATAGGTACACCTTTTAATTCTCAAAGCACTAACATTTGGATTAATTTGCATTCTACCATATCTATACTATTTTAAATTAGAGATACACATTCTTTATTCTGAATTGTAGGTACACCTTTTTATTCTCGATGCACTAACATTTGGATTTATTTACGCACTAACATTTGGATTAATTTACATGAGTAATGCCTTTACATGGTGAGAGGTAACATAAGCGTTCTTTGTTTATCAAAAGATGATTTATATTTTTGGGTTCTATACACCAAGAAACAATTGCGTCATATGTTTTTTTGTGAATACTTGCATTAGGGTATGGTTATAGTTTTGTATGATATATGGATGTTTAAACTTTAGAATCTCTTAACAAGATTATCATACTGTTCGTTGAGAATTTGTAGTTGAAGTTTATGGTGTTTTGTGGAGAGTTTGGGGTGGATAAGAAATTAATGTAATTGATGTTAATGTTTTGAGTTATTTTTTGTTTATTTTTAAGATATTGACGTTGTTATAGAATATTTATTTTATTTTTATTTCAAAAAATATAGAACATTACCGTTGTGGAATGCAGCCGACTTTAAGGTTTTGGTTTTTTCACCCATTGCAATAGTTTTTAGATGTTATTTGGGGGAGAGAATATAGAGTAAATGTTTTTCTTCTTAAGTGTTTAGCTATTATGTCTATGATTCCTTGTATGTATGGAAGGAACACTTTATGTTCTCCTACCTTCCTTTCCTTGGTTTTATTTTGGTAGCCTTCGTTTTTAGAAAAATCTTTGTTGATTTGAGTTAAGCTAGACCATTACTCAGAAAGACATTATGTAAGTGATCTTTCTTATATTCTATGTGACCCATATCAAAAATCCTTAAAGCCTTTGCAATCTGTGTGTATAAGACTCCCATTTTCTAATTCAGATGATGGTGAGAGAAGGCATAAAAATATTGCTCATTATAAGTTTTCTTCCTATAAACTTTGTGGGCCATGTATCCGTCTCGCTTTCTATTAACCAATGTGTCCAAAAAGGGAAGGGTGTTATCCTCTTCCGTATCCTTTGTAAATTTAATGGACTCGAATCGTTTGTTGAGGTGATCAACAAATTTATCCAACTCTTATTTTCCATATGTCCATATTAAAAATGTGAAACCTTACGCTAGGGTTTGGTTAAGTTTTTGTATGACTCTATATGGATGTTTAACCCTTCCAATCACTTTAACAAGGGTTCTTAAGCCTAAAATAAAATGCTGTAATCAAGAACTTGTCTTCAAGATTGGGTTATTATGAGTTTTGTATGTCTTTATGTTAGAAGTTAGTTTCATGTCTTTTTTCAAGATGGACTTGGTTTATAGTGTTGATATGTTTAATAGTTTAGAGGCAAATGTTTACTTTTATTTTAATTATTTTTTGTTATGTTATGTTTATTGTTTATATTTAGTTTGAGCTATTTATTAGGTTAGACTAGCACATCTAAAAAGATGCATATAAGGATTGTGTCATTAATTCTCCTTCATTAAAGAGTGGATCATGCTAAGTTTAATTGATTGACCTTTCATGGCAACCAAGTTTAATTAACAAAAAAAATTGTAGGTGAAGTTTGATTACCAATGGACCTTTAGATAGCCTTTGAGCCCAACCAAATTTACACCATCAGATCTATGTGCAAGATTAATATTATTAACGGTATATTACAATCTTGTTCGTCCATGTCATACATGAGTAATCAAGCATTAAAGGGTTTTGATCTTTTTAGGTACAATGTTCATTGCAGTCTCCTATCAACGAATAAGTCTCTTTGCATCTTTTTGTAATTAAACATAAAAAAATCATATTAATATTTTAGTTTCATGTTTGGAAATGAATATTATCTTTTATCAATTTGCAATCTTGTTGATCAAAAATGGCATTCCTCGTTTTTTTCAAGATTAGATTTTTTATTTTGAAAATGTTTTGAAGTTTTTCAAAACTTATTGTGATCTAGGATTTCTCCTACTCTTACTCTTTTAGGGATTTAGAGTAGAACAAGGAGAAACCAACCATGATAGCCAAACGTCAGATACACACATAGACACAAAACAATTAATACCTAATCAAGCTAAGGATTGGTGTGACCTAGCTCAAATATTATATACCCCTAGATCATGATTTCATAAACCAAAACTAATCCCACAACTTACAAACAACTTAAAACACACACAATCAATAAATATATATATATATATGATACTAAAATAAAAAAATATGATGTCAAAATATTTCAATATAAAAAATATAAATATATGAAAATATCACCTATATTTAATAATAATAATATTAATTTATGTAACTGAATTTAAGAAAATGATATATATATAAGAAGGAAAAAACTAAACTTATATATAAATATATGTATTTCAGAGGAAAAAAACCAAACTTTTGTTATTCATTTCTAAATTAAAAAGTACATACTTTTCTAGAGAAGTATTAGATCTAACTGTCTAAACCAAAAGTTTTCTGAAGCTTAAAGATATCTATCACCGAGAGGCATATAGTTTTCAAGCATATAAATACTGCTGTGAGGAAACGGACTATCCATAACCAAACAAAAAGAAATTTTTTTGAAGGACAAAATATAAAGAGACCTTGTGAATTATCAAGATATTCATCCCAAATTAAGATCTTTTCCTCTCCTACCATTGCAAGTTTTGATAAGCTATCAAGTATCTAATTCTCTTCCCAATAGATATGGAAGAAGTTAATATGAATAAAATTCTTCAATTCCTCTTGAATTCTACACCAAGGAAATAAATTTACCACATTTAGATTCAAATTACCTTGAGCCCATTTTATAGTCACTTTTGAGTCTCCATAGACTATAAAAGTAACGATACAAAAAATTGAAGCGAATTTGCAAATGCACCACAATGCCAACAACTCAGCCTTATATTAGTTGTGGAACCACCGTGTAATCTGAAAGTAAACCTGTGTGATTCATTAAGAAACAAAACTACACCCACTGCACAATATCCACCTTTTGAAGCTCTGTTAAAGAAACCAAAAGCACCACTAAAATGTTGAATATATTTTATTATTTTGGGCCTGCAAATTTTAACCTCTCCTAAAAAGTATTCTTTTACCAAATTTACAATTTGCAAGCAGATAATATCCAAGTCTGGAAGTTGATCTTCAAAAATACATACATTTTTTACCTTCCATATTTTCCAAGAAATTAAAGCAAGAAGAGAGTACAAACATATATGTAGTTTTTATACCCATCATAGCAATTTTGATAATCATACCTGTGTGATATTTAGAAAAGAGCACACTTTTTCCCAAACCATTTTGGTAAAAAAAAAAATTACAAGGATACGATCAATAGACTCTGAATCTTATTTGCATAAGTAGTAGATGTTTGGTCCACACCATCCCATTTTCAACAAATTATCCCAAGTTTTTAGACTATTTTGTAGGGAAAACCACATGAAACATTTTATTTTTAACGGTATTTTCCATTTCCAATGGATTTTATACCACTATTTTGGATTTTATTGTAATTGAACTTATCATAGGATTAGAAATCCAAATTAGAGAATCTTGATTCTTAGTGAGCCTGCACCGAATAGAATTGAGTCTAATTGTATTATCCTTCCATTCTTTTGCAAAGTATCCAACAATACCCATATATTTGGCACTGCACTAATAAGAAAAATCCCTTTTCAACCATTTGGGTCTCGTGATATATGCCAAAGTAAGGTTGCCAATCTTTTCCAAGTAATCCAAAGTATATGGTCAAACATGAAAATTTTATCCTATCCCAAGAATTGGGTCAATTCCAACCATTACATTTTTTCCATCACCCACTCTCTAGGTAAGATCCTTACCCATCCATTCGTAGATTGTAAGGAAAATTCTCCTCACAGTCGAGGAATTCCTTGAAGCTTTCTTAGGGTTCCTAATCCATGTAAGAAAATTGGATTTATTTACCATGCAATACTGAAGACCACAATTTTTTTCTAAAAAGACAATGCCAAAAGCTCTTCAATCTGAAAGCAATACTGAAACAAGATAATTCTTTATGCCTCGAGCCACCCCAATTTTTTTTCATAGAAAGTGTTTCCTCACTAGCCATAATTAGATTACCTATGTTAATTCCACTCGTCCAAAGAAAATTAAAGATAATCTTTCTCATGCAATTAATAATAGAAACAGGTTAACAGGTTCCTGTGATAAGTAAAACCAATCAACCTATCCGTTAGGGTTCAAAAAATAGATAAGATATTTGAAACCATCTTCCAAATTATAAAAATTGAAAGGAATAATGGATTTAATACTTTCCAAAGAGTCATTGTTTAGCTCATACTAGAAAAAGTTAGATTTATGCACACTTATCTTCGTTCCAGAATCAAAGCAAAATAAATTAATAATATCTAGATAAGAATTCCACTCTTCATGAGAATCTATGCCAGATATCAAAGCATCGTCAACAAAGAGTGAATGGGTAATAAAAACATTAGCTAAAACTTTTATACCCTTAATTTTTCCTTTTGCCTTTGCATTTAAAATTAACCTACTCACACCTTCAATGATAAGAAGGAATAACATAGGAGATAGAGGGAAACCCTACCTAATACCTCTACTACTTTTAAAAAATTCAGAAGAAGCTCTATTTATCAAAATGGAAAAATGAGCATGTACACAAGCTATAATCCAATTGGTTACAAGAAGGGTAAACCAATTTGGATTAAAATAAGTCTTAAGAAGACCCCATAACTCTAAGAAAAACATTTTTCTAAATCCTTCTTTAAAAGCAAGGATTGTAAATTCTTCTCCTTAATAGTCTAATGAATAACTTACTAAGTGGTTCCAATGGCATCTAAAATTTGCCTACCATGGAGAAACCCAAATCACTGTTAAGACATATGTTCACAAAAGTAAGGCTTTATCAATTTAGGATCATCTTTGAAATAAGCTTGTTCACAAGATTGCATAGGGCAATTGGTCTAAACTTAGCAACTGCCATAAAAACATAGAGTACATTAAACACATAAAAGGATGAAAAATAAAATTAGTGTAAAATATATTAAATATTCAAGGAACTCCAATTGAACGGTTGTCATATTCAATTTTAGTAGAGAATGCTTTTACAAGTATTTTGACTTCTTGGCACTTAATGTGTTGCAACAGCCTTCATACAGGCGGATGAAACACTCCATATGCGTTTGAAATTTCATGTGATAAAGGTAATGTCCATTATTCTTTGATGCAGAGGCTATAATTGAAAGAATCATGGCAATGAAACTGGTTATGCAGTCCACATTTTTGCAGAAAGTCAAAAGGTTACACTGAATTGCACTGGCAGCATCGACGAGCTTGAACCGGTAATATTTCAGCCTGTCCCAAAACGTTTCATCTTGCAGAATTGATTTAAGATTTATGGCGCCATTTTTTGGCTTGATTTATGTCACAGCAGCTTAGGTCTGTATTCGGTGTCACAGCAAGTGGCCCTGCTTGCACGCTTCTTCCAAATAGGAGTGCTAAAGTTTAAATGTTATTGCTTCAGTATCGTTCTTTGAGTTTAAAGAATGAACAGTGCTGGGTAACAATTTTAATGGTTATACATTATTCATAGAATCAAATATCTCTAGGGTTATTAAGCGTGACAACATATGAATCCAACCATTACAGGTCTGATAGGGCCAGAGCTTCGTCGTGAAACTTACACGTGGTTCAGTTACTTAACCCTACATCAAGTAAGAAGGCATATATATATATATATATATTCTTGTCAATCAACTACGATATTCTTGAAACAGGTGACAACCTCTGAGGTTTGTTGGGTCGACATTAGTTAGGCAGCGCTTTTTCATTCAACTTACGCATCGCCACCTTTTATATATCGACAACCGCGAATATTTGTAATGCTTTCAGGTTGCAGTGCTATGGACATTTCACCTACAACGCTCTCCTCCATCAACATCACAAAGATTTTTTTTTAAAATGACATCACAAATATTTTAAAAAAATGACATATATTGGAAGTATTGCGTGATAAATATATTGAAACATCTCTATGCTTTGCCAATCCTCGCAGGTTTCGTGTTATATATATATATTATATTAAATGAAAAAAAAAGAGATAAAGAAAACTACACATCTTATGATTTAGAATTAAGTTATTCATTAAATTTTATTTAAAATTATACAAACAATAAGCATCAAGTTTAGCAAGCTTAGCATTAAATGCTCTAGTTAATACTTTATTAATTATTGTATTGTAATGTCCCTAAAAATTGAAAAATAATTTAAATTATTAGGCTAGTAAAAACTACCTAAACGGAACATTATTCAACTTACGTAATATAACGTACACTAGTTGTACCACTATTTCTATCATCTTACTTTTAGTTATACTTATTGCCGTGTTTTAATTAAGATGTTGTAATGCTGATTACTACATTGTTCTTATGGTTATACATTGTTGTGTTTGTGTCTTTACTTGATTTCATACTGTGTTCATTTTTGCATATGTTTACTTGTTATTTATGAAGTCCTAATTTCACTTCGTTTTTTAAAACAAAGTGGGCGGAGTGGTGGGACTCATTCTCCCATGTGACATTACTAAGAGTCAAAGTGTTCACTTGTCTAGTAGGCTTACTTAGTTTTGTTTGAACTAAGGCACCTCTCCCATTTCGCATGCAGATTATACTTAGCCACGGAGACTTGTTAAAGTGTGCTGAACGTTTTGATCGTTCTCACACATACTGGTTACTAATACGGTCCCTTACATACTCAGCTTGTTAGCAAGGTAATTAATATGTTTATCATAATTGTTTAACATAGATAAATTATCTATGTTATACCTATTATTCATTATAATTATATTTAATGTTTAATTTATTATAACTGGCATATCCTTTATTTTTATTGGCAGGTTAAAATCTTGATTAAAGATCAAACTTGGATTTTATATAACCAATAATTTTCATATGCCATGGTTCTAAGCTTAATGCTTAGGAAAATGAGAGAGCAAAGGTTTAAGGCTTAACCTATGGTCTAAACGATACCTAACATATTTGTGCATTGAGGATTGACTTTGAGTTAGCGTATATAGTATGGACTAAACATTATACTATATCTTGTATGAGCATTGGGGTGGCGAATTATAACATATGGTTCAAACATTAAACATTGGGGTTTAAGACTTGCATGGAAATGGAGACCAATGATAATGTAACGTTTGTAAACTATGGAGATGTGGGTTTTGGTTTGATATTGGATACCAGGCTAGCGCCATTAATGCATCTCGAGGTTTGGGGAATCCCAAGATTAGGGCTTGGATCCACGAGTGACTTGGTCATTTCGCTTGTCTCGCTGATAGTTTGGTCTTGGCTATCCGCAGAAGATGGAAGCGATACCCTGGTTAACGAAGGTATGATTTGCTCATTTCAGGGAAGTGTTTGATGTTTGATTCGTGGCTTAATCATTTGCATACTTATCATCCTCGTCGTTTTGGATGTAGTTGCAGGTGACTGGGTTGGCGTGGAGCTTCATGGTTCATAGTTTTACCCTAGGTTCGTGGGTGATGCCATAGGTGCACGGTAAGCCTGTTAAATGACCTATGCTTGTCACCTCTCGGCATTATGGGTAGGACTGGGTTATCACGTTGTTGTTTGGGGTTTTTGCTGTTGGATTTTGATTCTCCTTCGGGCCTGTGTATGCAAGGTTTGGGTTTGTAAAATGATGACGATGTTAGCAGCAAATGGGGAACCTCGAGACTTTAGCATTCTCTGCGCTTGTTTATGTAAATCGTGTTTTGATTTGGGGTTTTAAGCCCAAGAAGAACCATTTCTTGCAATGGTGCCATGGCCCTTGGCACGATTATGTAAACTTCAATTTGCAAACTTTAATGGTTCTGTGTAAATAAATCTATCCTGCGTTTTTGGCATTGCATTGTTATTTTTAAATATTGGATTTATGTGGCCTTCACCTCCTTGGATGGACTATGTATAAATGCTTGTATTTATTTTCTTAGTTGTTAATACTTGACAGCGAATGGGTTGAGGCCATGCCATGCATGGCATGAGCACTCCTCATGGGTTGTTGCAATAGCTTGAATGGTTGCAGGGCCTGTGCAAGAAGATGAGGGACCTTTTTGTGCACGTTAGATGCAATAGAAACCTGAAAAATCAGGCATCCCTCAACTTACTTGGATTTTTTGAGATACTTATGCAAAATATCTTGCATTGAGTAAAAAACATGAAATGTAGGAAATTGAATCACTTTTCCGAATATATAACTTTTATGTATCGAAAATTTGCATAGCTATGTCAAATCTCATTTTTCCTAACAGGCACTTTTTATTTTTCAGGGAAATTATAAGGTATATGTTTTTGTGGGTGCATCCTTTGAGGGCCTAAATGATCAAATCAAGCTACACAAATTGACATCCATCTAGAGAACCCATAGCACTAGTGCGGCATTATTTTTCAAAAATTAAATTAGTAATTTTATAATATTTTTATAATTGTCTAAGTGAGAAAACCTCGAAAATGGTACGTGTTTTGTGGGTGCATCCTTTGAAGGTCTTAATGCAAAAATCATGAAATGGGGTTTTGATAGAACGTAGAGGTTAGTGTCTACTTGTGCACCATACAATTTTTGTTTGAAGTGATCAAGAATTGAAAAAGTTATAGAAGAAACACTACCAGTGTGTTTTTTGAGTTGAGGAGTGATGACAGAAGATAAATAAGAAAAAAATAGAAAAAATTATGTATTCTTATTAAAATTTACATATTTAGAATCTGCAAAAAAAACCATATTTGATTCTAAAATCTCATAAAAAATGGGGGTGTGCAGTATAATCAGACGAACCGTTAAACATGAGCATATTGAAAATATGGATATAATGCTGAATTTGCCATGGTTTATCATACTCCAAGGCACAGGCATGTTGAATCCGAAGTAAAGTGCAAAGCAGAAACATAGGCATAGGAATTCCACGAAAGCATGGGTGGAGGCTCGGCCTTATCATTTGGAGGGAATAAAAATTTGAATTTATCAAACGTGCGCGCGATTTAACACTAAACAATGCGTGCGCGTTATGTTCATATAAATCGCGTGCGCGTTATGTCCATAAAAAATGCGAGCACGTTATGTCCTTGTAAATTGCGTGCGCGATGTGTGAAACAAAAAA
>LPNX010235412.1:231046-270609 GCA_001517045.1 Pseudotsuga menziesii | reverse complement strand
TTCCTACTTCATGGTGTAATAAGGCCTAAGAAAAAGACAAAAAAATCTATAAAAAAAATCTAATATATACATGGACCCTTCATTATATAAATGAGCATTGAAAGTGTGGTAACACTACTCATACTCATACATTTTGGAGCATTCATGGATCTCTACTAATTGGTAAATATCACAATTTCTCTATTGGGCTTGTTTTGAAGACGTACAAATGTTTGTATTTGAACTATGTGTTGTTAGAGATTTAAGATAATAATAAATAGAATAAAATACAAAGATTTATATTCAACTATAAGCTCTAAAACTAAACCTTGAAGATGACGGCCTTTGATTTTGAATGAGGGTTTATACAAATAATTTATGTCCGAGGACCAACCAAGCCACGATTAAAAATTTGTAGAATGATCTAAGGTGCCTATGATGGATAGTTTTCTGCACAAAAATTCCTTCTCTAATAAGATTTAACACATTACCACACAATTAGAATCCACTTAGAGACCTAGGAATTTGTCAATATTGTTAGCATGTTACGGTTTCTTTAATAGTTGACTCTAAATT
Source organism: Pseudotsuga menziesii (assembly GCA_001517045.1). NCBI lineage: Eukaryota > Viridiplantae > Streptophyta > Pinopsida > Pinales > Pinaceae > Pseudotsuga > Pseudotsuga menziesii. The sequence goes on along the minus strand of LPNX010235412.1, from coordinate 270,054 downwards.
GCTTTAATTTTATTTATCTCTTTGCTTTCATGTATCTATATTGTAGAGGAATTGAGCATTTGAGAGGCTAAGAAATCCATTACACATTACAATTGACTTAAATGCTTCAATAAGAACAAGATTGGACTTACACTCGCACCAAAAAAATTAAAAGTTTCTTTCTTGAGAACCCCCTACAATATTGAGAAATATTCAAAACAATTCATCAATTATATTTTTCTTGAAAAGATAATATTAAATTGGAACCATGGATTTTGAGAATTATAGAGTCTATGGAAGTTAGCGGAAACATTATACTTAAATTGTCAAATTGTGAAATTATGCCTTCTGATGCGCCGTCGCTTAGGCGACGCTTGCTAGGCTAGCCGTCGCTTAAGCGACGCTTATGAGCCTAGCCATCGCTTAAGCGACGCTTATAACCACAATTTAAAAAAAAAATATTTAACTTTGTGATTTTTGGTAGGTTTAAAAGAAAAAATCCACGTGCCGTTGGAAGTAACCGTCGGATTTTGGATCGAAATGTAGTAGTGGATCAATCAAAATATAAATAGATTTCTTAACAATCTTACCTTCAACTTCCACCATTGTCGATTGGTGGTTTTCAACTTCCAACTTCCACCATTATCATCTATTGTAACTTCTCTTTATAATTTATGCAATCCTCGAGGGTTCTCTCTCTGATGTGGACAATATTTAAGCATGTGGTTCTCTTCATATCCCTAGCATTGAAGTGGTCCCTTTTGCCCCTTTTTTATACTGGTGGATTAGTTCCACTTCATGCTTGTTGGCCTTGTTGGAAAGTCCTTGGCTGATTTTTAAATGATGGCTTGACCACACTTCTCCTTTGGTCAAGCATACCTTTTGTCTTTCCCTTCCATGTTGGATGGATATTTGACTTTTCTTTCCTTTGCTCATATCAATGTATGGCCATCCTAATGGCTTCACCAAGAGTTGGTGGATTAACAAACTCAATCTTATCTCTGAAATTTTGAGATAGATTTCCAAGGAAGCATTGGAATTTTACTTTTTCATCTTTGATGTAATCTACATACCTCAACAATTCCAAAAACTTGTGGACATGTTCTTCCATGAACTTTTGTACCAATTTTTTTTTTCATTGAACACTTTCCTCTTGTTATCATAATACCTAGTTGATAGGTATTTTTTCTTGAAATACTTTTTAAATCGCTCCTAATTGATTCTTCTTTCCTTGATTCCTTTCACTTGCATGAGGTGCTACCACCAAATTGAAGCTCGACTATTTATATTGTAAATAACAATTTTGGACTTTTTATTTCTCTAGTAATCATGAATTCTAAAATATTTCTTCATCCCAAGATTCCATGCTTCTGCCTCTTGACCTGTCTTACTTTCTCCATCAAATGTGGGAGGCCTTTCCTTTTTAAATTTTTCTTTGTGGAATCTTTTTAAAATTCCTTCTTATTTCAAATATTATGGAAGTATTCTTTGTGCTACTTCAAGAACCTCTAGAATCACGTGATCTGCTAAAAGAAAATCTTAACAAAGATACCTTACATTCCCTTCTTGAGGAGCCATTTCTTGGACTCAACATCCTCTTCCTAGAGCAGCCTTTAGAGTGACTCTTTCATTTTCTCCTTCTTGGCCCACATTGTTTGGATTGGAAACAAGGTTTATCCTCTATTGCATATCAGCAAGGATCTTCAAAATAACAGCATTGATTTGGTTTTGTTCTTCCTAAGCCTTCGCCGATCTTTCATTGAAACTTATCATGGTTTCAAACAAATTCTAAGGAGTGATTTTCTCTCTTCTCCCATTCGATTTGGTCCTACATTTCCCTCTTGCATATTTTATCCTAATACATATTTATCATGTTCATAGGGGTCTTGAGCATCATTCATGGTTACCATTTTCCTTTTGGATACTCTTTCCCTTTGCTTGTTTCCCTCTACTACCACGGTTCAAAGCTTATCAATTGGAACCACTGTGCATCACATAGATATCTATTAGACATTTTAGTTAATGTAAAATAAAATATAAAAATGTTAATTGAATAAAATCAGTCTCATAGAATGATTCATAGAGTTCTCCTTTCCTCACTTTCATTTATGCATTTATGAAAATTGTCTTTATGGACAATTTTTTTTATCAGAATAAGGTCACATGCATCTTTCTGTCCTAATCTTTGATACATTGGAATTCCTCATTCAAATTCTGGCAGTACAACACTACTCACCTATTGATGATATTTCCAATGCCTATATTCATTCTCCATTATGATCTCAGATATGGAATTTACTTTCTATCAAAAATGTCGATTTTTCCCAATTTGCACATTTTCCACAGGTGCAATTAGCCCTAGAGGCCAACTTTGACTACTTGTAGAAGTAAATCAATAGAGAACTAGGAAAAATTTTCTACTGGGAAAAGTTATTTCATATGAAAAGGGTCACTCAACAAATTTAAGATCTCCGATCCGATTCTTTAGTCAACTGCTATAAAATTATGGGTTCGACTGCTTTTAACTTTTTCACTTTTCCCAAATTTCAAAATTTCACCAAAATAGGTTATCTCCTAAACCAAGCATTTCTGGAAAAAATTTGTTTAATGGAAGTTTTTTGTTTTGATGAGTAGTTGAAATGTTGAGTTTGAAATTTTTATTGAATTCACATCTAGGGTCACTTTTACCTCCTTCAAGCTTTTCAAAATCCCAAAAAAGTGCTTTGGAATAGTGCATTTTGTCCTTCTTTCACACCCCAGTTTAACACCCTTTGGAATTTGGCTCAAAGATTATAGATTTAACTACATTCCTGATCTATGACCACACCATAACAATTTCGTCCCAAACTGAGTTCCCATCGAGCCTTGGGACACTTACTTGTAAAAGTCACTAGTTTGTAAGTTTGGTCAAATTGGAGTAGGATGGGATTAGTATTCTCATTGGTGTTTTTGTGACCTTCGTTAATGGCGTCCAAACGCCTCAGGTCTCATCCAATTCTGATCCAAACTACTCCTGTAATGGTCGAAATAATTTTCAGGCTGTATACCTTTTTTTTAAAAATTTCTAGATCCCCTTTCTAACTTTTTTGATTGGAAATAGAAACACACAATTGATCTACGATGAGTCATTCCTTACTTCCTGACTCTAACCACTATCTTCCCTACATCGGGAGTTGAAAATCAGAAGTGAAAAACAACTTCTCCACAAAAACCTTCATGACCTCCTGACTTTGACTACTATGTTCCATACGTTTGGAGTAAGAAGTATGCACTGCATAACGACTTCCAAACAAGACTACCAAAACTTCCCAACTCTGAATACTACCTTCCATATCCTAGGAGTTGAAAGTCAGAACCACTAATTTTTAACCTTTTGCGACTGCGTCAATCCCGATATCGACATCAGAACTTCAACAATCCACTCAGACATTGGGATACCACCCCCGAATCAGGAGTCAAAAACCGGAACTCAATTACTGCTCCACCAAGAAATCCCAACCCCAGACTTCCATTGTCTGCACCTCGGTGTCAGAACCAACATGATGATCTTTACATGAACAACCTACCAATCGCGAAGTCAACACTTCGACATCGACACCTAGACATTTTCTAAACATTAATAACAATGAACCTTCCAACTTGCCGAGTCCAATGTTGGAAGTTGAAAGTCGACAATATGCCCATGTTACAGCCAACTTATCATGTCAATATTTTCATGTCTAGAGTTCATTTTTTATGAAACGTGCATTGTTGGAAAGCTCTCAGTGAGCTCTATGTAACGGGTGCTCCTCTACAACATATGAAGACTTCGATTTTTTGTCATCAATCTAACCCACGATTTTACTAAACACTTATCAACACTTCTTGTGCATTCTTGATTTTTTGCATGTAAGTGTATATTTTGGCCCAAATAGCCCAAGTGTTGCAACCATTGGCACTCTGATACCACTTTGTCACATCCCCTCCCATCAATCCGACCCATAGTGGGAACATGAATGATGTACAAGGTGCTAAATTTCATCCCCATGGCCAAATTACAAAATTCATAAACAAGTAAATATGTCAAAACCCCAAAATTTTCACAAAAAATTAAAATTTTGAAATAACATAAAATGCTGAGATTGCAGTTTATTAACAGCTAATGGTTAGCAAATAAAAGAAACAGTTAATAGATTAGTTTGCATAAACTCAATTATGTTAACTCAACAGTTTTCTTATTAACACAATCTTAAGTTTGACTTGCGCATTAATTCTACATTTGGTTTACTGATGAGTTCTATTTATGACAGTAGGTGGAAAATGACTTTGAATTCCGGGGCTTACTTAGCATTTATGCTAACGCAGATGGATTACTTGTTCTTACAGGTTTACAAGTATAAATGACCGAGTATCATCTTTAAATTCATAAAGCATCCTGCAGTATTTCTATTTGCAATTAATAAGCTTAGATTATAAGCTACTGAAATCCAACCTACTTCCGTAAGGTAACACAGTTTGTTTTCTTCTGTTGCTACTGTAAACGAAGTTCAGATGATTGTATTTCTTCCTGTAGAGTATGTAGCAACAGTACTACTTCCTTTGGTTCTGAACAATTTAATTTATCTGCTTGATAATCTTTATTTGAATATGCATACCTTAGCAATTCTATATTACATTTCTTGTATTAAGTTCTATCTAAGAACAACTTCCAGGGTTGGTGTTTTTCTTATAGAGCCAAATCTTTTCATCTTATGTTAACCTCAGTAATTTGGTAAAAACGTAAAACTATATCCCAAGTAATGAGAAGCTGCCACAACTTCTAAGATAAGATCTCATGGATATGTATTAAGTAAAAGAGTTCATAGGAAAAATGATCTTACATTTTACTTTGTCATTCACAGTTTGCTAACACTTATTTTGCTAGTTTCTAAGACTTATAATAATGCATAAACTATTTGTTTGTCAGCAAATAAGGTTTTATTAATGTTGCACTTGCAAAGTATTTATGAACCTACCCATAACGATATTATGCAAAGCTCCCAACTTGAAGGTTGTGTAATAACTTCATGCCACTATGTAAGTGTATCTGTAACTAGATAGTTATTCTTACACCATTGACTAGACTATTTATATGACAACGATTTCGTATTAGTCTAAAATTAGTAATGGTAACAACTTAGTTATTTCACCACCTATTTCACAATAGAGATGTTACTATAAGCTTGATAAGTTGTAGCTATTCTAAGAAGGGTTAATACCTACATATGTATTATGCACATTACTAACGACAATGTTAATGTAACCTTTCTATCATTTTCCATGTTAAATATTAGTAAAAGCTTACTATATAGTGGATACACAATTTTTTTACGAGCTTTACTATTAAATCTTATATCATTATTTACCAATAAATTATGCAAGGTCTTCTTTTGGGTCATGGGGCTATAAGGTTATAATATGTGTTATGTCAACGTTATCATAACGTTGTATACCTCGCCAATGATGAGCTACAAACTTAAACATTTAAACAATCACCGTATATTATGAAACCCATGCAAATTATAGTTTTATATGTTGTTTGATTAAATCATTTGAAGGAATAATTGGTGATTATTGCATGAATATATTAAAGCGGCCACATGGAAATTCCTTAGCTATGCACTGGTTATATAAATACTTATCAACCCTAACCCTTGGCTTATTCGAGCTCCAACATTTGTGTTGGCCCTTTGGGCTGTTCTGCAACTCCCATGGTGGCCGTGAGTGGATTTTAGTTGCAGAGGCTTCAGCACTTGCGTTTTGTCATATCTTACTCCCTTGAACTGGGTTCTGTTGCTTGCCTCCACCGTGGTTTCTTTATTTTGGTCAGAGTTCACTACCCTCCTTGCACATGGCATTACAACCTGCCTGTAACTCCCTTTTGTTGCCCTTCTATCATGGTTTGTCATTGATGAAAGCTTGAGCTTATTATGTGTGATTGTGAAACCCCTTCATCGTAGGGTTTTGGTGTTTAGTTTTCCTACTTTCGTGTTGGTGATAGTCCGACTCCATGCTTGTTGACTTCTTCACAGCCATTGCTTAGGATTACCTAAACCCCTGCTGTTAGTGTGAAATGCACGAGAGTCCCGTCATCTCCATCCTCGGTGAGAATTAGGGTTCGACTCTTCTTAACGTTGGTTATGGTGTTGTTATTTCTCCGAGGTTCCATCGTTTTCACTTTCAGCTGAGGTAAGTAAATAATTAATTACCATTACTATTTACGGTTCCATTCTACATAAGTTTTTTTTTTAATTTTAATTAACCCTGATTCTTTTTATAATGTAGGTAAGCTCGTCTCCAAGGTTAACAGTAATGCTACATGAATGGCTCCCCGAATAGTCTACTGTAAGCTCCGGTTTCGAACATGGTTCTCCCTGCTTGTACAGCCTTTTGCGATTGGAAGAATTCATGGCCATGTCACACCCAGTCTTGGGTTGATGTTCTTCATTTTTATAGTTTTTACTTTGGTTTATTACCCTTGCTTTTCACGAGGTAACTTCGGCTTCAAGCTGTGACTTGTAAGCTCCTCTCGTATTAGTGAAGGGCTTACAGTTTTGTAATAATTTGTTAATACTTGTGTATACTCCATATCTTGATATGGATGCTCGGCTCCTAGCTGAGGTTTTTGTACTCTGTTAATTTTTTGACTTACATTCGGTCTTCGAGCTTGTTGATATAATGTAAATATCTTTAAGACAGTTTGTCTTAAGATTAAATTCATTCTCCTTTATATATTTGTATTTTATCTCTGTGTAAATGAATTAATTTTTTCTTTAAATGTTTATATAACAAGAATAAGTATATTGCTTATCCTAGGTTACTACTGTAATGGTTTTTGCAAATTAAAGAATACTGAATAATTTCTGCTCAGAAAATACGAGCTAGGGTTTTTACCTTATCCAACCTTTAAGAAGATAACTTTTGTATTGTTATTTAATTATTTTCAATTACTGTTAAAAGAATTTAAGATTATTTTAGTGGCTCTAGGATTTCCAGGTTAGGGTTTAAGGAAATAATCTTTGTTTCTTTCTTTAAAGATTCCTTCAGTTTGTTAAAAGAATTTTTGATTTATAAACGATATTGTTTATGTTAATAATATTATCTGTGTATACTATAATTTCTTAAGTTTGTATTTGTACATGCACTTTATTAATAAATATGGTGACCAAAATATAATAGTTTAGTTCATTCAATAGTATTATTTCTGTAAGCTTACTAAGAAATGAAATAAGGGTTTCAACCCTGTCATTACTTCTTTACATGTATAATCTATCTATAAAAGTTAAAGGACAGTTCCTCGTTAATAATACTTAAAGCATAGGTTACTATTGTATCTTGGTTGTTTTGATTCTATATAAAAGAATACTGTTAGAGCTAAATAAGTTCTTTGTTAAGATATTCCTTATCTTTGAATTAATTTGTCTTTAGAATTTAATTAGGTTACCCAACCCTACTTAGGGTTCGAATAGTTGCAGGTTAAGTTAGTTATTAATATTAGTAAAAGACATAAACTAACAGAACCATACTTAAATCCTTGCTTAACATAATAAGATAAGCATTATATCTGAGTTGTTTCTATTTCCTCTGTTACAGGTTAATAGTACAGTTTACAAAAGAAAGTACTGTGTAAAAGAAATAACTTACCTACTTGAACAACTCGTGAATATAATACATTGCTATCAATAAAAATATTATAGCTATTTCTTTTCTAACATTCTTATTATAACAGTTTGGTTTAAACAATAAACTTAACTAGGCAAATTAATATTCTTTTCTGAAAACAACTATTTGCAGAATATAAATGATTCCAATACTCTAAAATACATAATAACTCTATTCGTATCAAATTTCTTTCTTATCCTTCATCTATTTTAAAATATACTGCCTGTGCTAGAGTACGGTCTAGTCCATTCCAGACGTGGAAAAACACAGGTAGTATTATTTTTCATCAAATATAGATTCAACATTTCAAATAATAAAGTATTATAATCTCTATTAGTTCACTACTAAACATTTAATCATTCCTTAATCATTCAATTTCACATAGAAACTTTAAACACAGAAAAATAAAGATTGTAGAACATGTTTTAAGTTGGACAACAACAACGTTGGGAGGCCATTCCTCCCTACCAACTCCTGGAGAGCGCTCAAACAACATCTTCTTAGGACCCCCGAGCCTATTTCCTGGTCTCCTTGGCTGAGAATTGGTGGAGCATCAACAAAATACTAGTCCAATGACTCAGTAATAACTCTGCACTCAGTAGTAAGATCCTTCAGCTAAAAAGCTGCACTAGATCACTATCTGCAGTTTACCCCTCAAACACCTTCCACCAATTCCCTTCCCAATGAAATCCTTTGAAGTACATTCACCTGAATGATTCTCTTCTTGGAATGAGCAACCTCAGCTCTCTTCAATGGGAATTTTTATTAAGATTGCCTAGGTCTTTTTGGGTTAGTTGTCATTAATTGAGCCACCTGCTCTGATCCCACTTTCTTAGGGGATCACGACCCCAAATGTAGGGAGATTGCCACCTGCAACATTGGAAGTGTTTGAGGATGCTGCCACTTGTCTATTTGCTCTCCACCCAGTCTCCTCCACCAACTTGACCAGTAAACACTCTTTAAACAGCTCTCCCAGGCTGTTGTCTCCACTTTTATTTATTTATAATTAAAATATTCAGAATTACATTCAACATCCTTGACTCTACTGAGTCATCAATTACAACTTAGCATAAAATTTAACATATTGTCTTGAAATAAAATCAAATATGATAATATTATTTTTGCAAAATTGGGGTATGTGACAAAATACGTGTAAAAATGCATGATAAACATACACACCATAATTAAAGTCTATTAATGCACACATAACATGCAATTACCAACTTGTTCACCATACCTATAACTACATATTAATGCACAAAATTAAACTCTTTTTTAGGTTATTCACAAGCATTCAATTTAATAATTCAACTGGACCATCTAATTCAATCTGCCATAAATAAATAATAATCCATAACATGAAAATTCCGATTAAACATAAACAATACTAAACACTTATATTTAATTGAAGCAATACACGCAATTGGCTATGGAAGAGCATCATTCCACTCAACTGTAGGTCTCTTTCCAACCTGCAGTATTTCAACTAAGAAACCACCCCCGAGTTGGGGATATGTATCAACTAAGGAGGAGTTAATTAGGCTCACTCACAACCATAAGGACAAATAATCATGCTAACCCAGCACACATATGGGTTTGTCAAGCATGTAGGAAGGTAAGGAAGGACAATGCTAAGCTAGTGAGATCAACCACAGAGCTACATGCATCTCAATTGATCTTAGCCAGCCTTGTCACCCACAATACCTACCACACCTAACACAAGGAAGGTCCTCTTCTCTGCTACACATCCCCTCAGGCACCCCTTCCCTCCAGTGCTCTTCGGGGTGGGCATAGAAAGGTTCAAGCTGCCAAATACTTAGATGTTCTTTCCTTCTCTGGGTTTATCAAGAAATTCTTACCTGTGATCTCACTCTTGCTTCAATCCACTCTTGTTTTTTTGCAAATTCTGGCAACGTGATTATCAATTATGGAATTCCACTTTCATGCTTCCAAATCTGGGTCTTCTCGTGGTTTTCAGGATTTTGGCACTCTCAATTTCACCCTAGGATTTACATCTATGAATTCCCCATTGGATTTTAATGCTCACATGAATTTCTGGTCATTTTTGGCACTTCAAAACATGGCCTCTTTCCAAGTTGTGGATTCTGCAATTTTTAATGCTGGAAATACATAACAAGATGGAAAATGATGTCTTGTTCTTCCACAATGGAATGGGGGTGATAAAAAATGATTTCCCATGAAGAAAAATGACTTATGGGTCAAGTAAACCATGCCCATACTCAGCCATAGAAATTTCTAAGTTTTACCATGCTCCATTGATTCATGACCTGATTTTTCAACTACCATCTTACAATAGAAATAAATGTTAGCATAGATAGTCAAGATGGGTTCTTAAGATGGCATTTGGAAACAAAATATTCACTCCCACAACCCCTCATCTCTCCCTAGGGGATGCACACAACCCCCTCAGTTTAGTTGCTTCCATAACCAAGTCTTGGAGTTTTATCACATTTAAATATTTACATGCAATTTCCCATGGCTTACTAATACATGACTAATAAAATATAGAATACTTGGATTTAAAACTAGAGCATTCACTAGTGGATTTTGGACTTGAGCTCCATGATAGGAATCATACATCTCATATACAAAATATTTACATATAAATCCGATGCTTTCTAAGGGTCAAAATGGAGGTATTACAATTTCTATGCCTCTTTTAATTCGTGGTTTCAAGTGGATGGGTTGTATGTTTATGTGCACTAAAATAAGGTTTAGTTGAGTGATTTGAATGACCATATCCATTCGACATTATGAAAACTTGGTTCCTGTATCCCCCCTTGATACCTTAGGTGAGACTTCACTTGCTTGTAGGTGATGTTGAATGGGATAGTATCGTGAGTTTCACTGGTGAGTTTAATTGAAACCTAGGTCTACCCACTATGCACCAACAAGGAGCCACATTCTCAGTAATGTCCATGCCTACTCAGATCTAAATTGGACACCACACCATGTATGAATCTACCAATGATATATGGGGATTTAATAGGAAACCTTTTGAAACTGAAGGCATCCACCTTAGTATCTCCATCACATTATATGGGAACTCCATCTCCTTAGACATTCATGTTAGGATATATAGACATTTAAGAGTTAGTTAAGATCAACTTGGTATAATATGTCTTTAGGTAAAGTGTTTATTTAGTATGCATTAATATGCATTTGTACTTATTTAATTTGACGAGCATGATATGTTCTACACATAGAGTAATTCGATGGTTCATCTTCACCTCAATCTTAAACACTATTGATCCGTGGATTACCACTTGATTGGTCCTTGATATCTATTTAAAGAGCATGGAGGGTCATTTGATCCATAGTCGATTGTGAGAAACTCATGTGTAACATTCTTTTTACTTTGCGTAATATATTGCCTCAAGTAGATATTTGGATGGGGTTGTGAATTGTTTCCGCCTTCGAGGGTTTTAACCACGTAAAAACCATGTGTATTGATTTGTGATCTATTTGTGTGAGTGGTTTCTCAAGGTGTCCACTTTTTTGGAAATATCTTATATTAGTCGGACATGGCATCATATCTCTTATGAAGTTCCATTTTTGTTAATGAGGGAGATATTGAACCAATGTTTCCGTATACATTAGAGGATTTTTTGTTTTTTATATTTTTGTGCATTTATATGCTAAGAAATGTGTTCCATTGCATCCATAACAATGTTTTGTATTGGAAACACTATTCGTTTCACTGAAAATTGTTTCACAAGATGGGATACAAAGTCTTATATGAAGGTCATAAGGAGGAGCCATTATGGTGGTGGAAAAATATTTGGAGATACAAGTTTCCCTTAAAATCCAAGATTAACATGTCTCTAGCACTCAATAAAAAGGTACTTACTTGGAATAATTTGCAAAAATGGAATACAAATGGACTTGGCTAGTACATACTGTGTGAAAATTGTGATGAAGACATTGCTCATTTACTTGTATTTTGTACATATTTAGCTCAAGTGTGGAAGGAAATCAATGAATTTTTAGGTCTAAATAAATTTTGGAATCGAGATACATTAATATAATGCCTAAAAAATTGGGAAGATAACGTGGTAGTGAAGAAATACCATGCAATACTGGTCATTGTGGCGTGGGGTGTATGGATGTCAATAGATAGGAGTTTGTTTGAGGACCGACATACTCCTTTACAATGTGAAATTCAATAAATAAATATACTCAAACATTTTGATCAATGTAAAAATGAAAAGGCTCCAAGGAAACATTCTAAAGAAGTGATTGATAGGATAGGGGCATGGGTTGTATTTTGGAGTCACACAAAGATCAAGTTTGAAGTATGGGGCTAGATAAATAGTTCATCCGTTGAAAAGTCATTGGTTGAAATTTAAATCAGGTTTAGGTAGATGATTTAACAAATTCTTTGAACTAATGGCTTTGAAGTTGGCACTCCATCTTGTTGGGAAAATGGGGATCACAAGGAACACGTAATTGGTGACTTTCAAGTTGTAATCAAGTGGATGTAGGGAGAATATGCTTGTGAAAAATTCACCTTGCATCCTATATTTGAATAATTTTGGATTCAAAAGAATGTTTTCAATTCAATCTCTTTTCATCACCTCTTTAGAGGGATGAATAATAGCTTATGGATTTCATAAAGAAGGATTACTCGTAAATGCAAGTTCTTAGTAGACATGGGAGGAGCATGATTGACAAATAGTTGATTATGACAGTCCAATAGATTTTTTGATAGGACTTGTCTAACCTGGTCTCTGGTTTTTGTTATTTCATGTTTCGATAGAAACGATGTGATTTTTATGAGTTGAATTATATATATATCTCATATGTAAAGGTCTTGGCCTTTGGTCCTTTTATGTACTTGAAACTGTGGTCCAATGACTCCCACCTATGACTGCTAACACTCCAACAACCATAATATATACTATTTATCTCTACCACACAAGAGATAGATTCCATCACTAAAGGGATCATCACATCAGGGGAAACTTAGAAAATATAAATGAAAAAGTCATACATGTGATGATGAATTACCCCAATTTCCCCCTTAATAAGAATTAGATTCACCTACACATAGGATATTAAACTCATCATATCTTGATACATTAATGCCACTTCCTAACTCAAAGCATCACATTCAAGCGTCAGGATTATCTCACTTGAATCTTCAGTGTCCATAGGGAGGGCCTCTTTGAACTCCTGAGAACTGGAAATAATCACAACATCCTTATCAAGTTGACTCAGTGTATCCTCAGTCCATTCCATTCCTTTGTTGCTCGACCCCAACGCCGATCCATGGTATCATCCATAGCTTCTAGCTACGCAACGCATCCTGGGTGCAAATATTACTTTCTACTTCATCACTACGATACGATAGTAAATATGAATGTACAACTCCTTACCGTCGATGCTTTCTCCATAATTGAATGTACCACCAGTAAATCTGGTGCAACGTGAAGAGAATGACTCCATGGAAATTAATGAATGAGATCCAGTGAGATAACTTGAACACCCCAAGGAGCATTAACTCAATGCCTTGGGGAGTGAAACGACGACACGTAATTTCACATTGATGCCTCCAATCCATAGGAGTGAATTTAGGGCATAACCAGTGATGTGGTTGGAGCATTAACCAAGGATTAGTGTGGGACCCACCAAATGGGTGAATCACTAGTCCTTTTAAGCCTCCCATACAGAATTTGGGATGCCTCATTTTCTAACTTATCCAGGGGCATAAGTTAGAACGGCATAACCCTCGACATTTTTTTATGCTTTTCTATAAAGGGGCATAACTTTGATTTTCCGATTCTTCACATGTTTTTATGCTTTTTTTTTCAAAAGGTGCATAACTTTGATATTCATAGTCCATTTTCAATGCTGTTTTTTTAAACTACCGATTTTTTTGAGATACTTGCATCTATATAACCATTAAATGATTTTGAAGTCATATTAATTGTGTGTTATAATTTTTTCACTTCATGTGATTTTCTGTTTATTGATACAAACTATTTCTCATGGAAATTCCACATGCACGATGTCTTTTGAAGTAGGGGAATTTACCAAATTACATTTGGAAACTAAACTGAACCTACTAATGATAAAAAATAAAAGGGGCCAATAACTGTGATGAATCCCGTGGATTAATTGGGATGGCAATTTCTTAGGAGTTATGATTCCACCTTCAAGGAACTGGTGAACCGTATAAGGTTTGGGAAAAAATGCAAATTGTGTTTGGTAAATACAATGAGATTCGAGGTCACCGACTGAAAATGAGTTGGTTACTTTAAATCCAAGTGACTTTTCTTTCATTCAAGACTATCTATTTAAATTCAAAACCTGTAAAGTCAAGCTTAGTTGAAGAATGCAAAATAGCTAAGCCATAAAATAAATTTATTTATGATATTCTTTCCAATCTTGGTTTAACCTATTCTATTTTTGTATCTACCTTTTACTCCATGAAATAATATTTCAGGACTAATTATGTAGAACCCACTCTTGAATCATTTTGGGATTCCTTGATTAGAGAGAAAGATTAGCTCGTAACAACTTGGAGTCATCAACATTGCTGATACTTCTAGAAAATCCTTATTGGAACAACATAAGAATAAAACCAAGAATCCAAAGAATCTACATCCTCACAACAATAAGAAAAACAAGGGTCCCAAACCCTCTCATCTAGCTCATCCTACCAATGGTGACAAGGGAACCAAATCAAAAGATAAGAAGACTACGTGCCATTGCAAATTTTGTGGCAAAGATGATCGCATGGAATCTAAGTGTTTCAAGAAGATGGTATCGTTAGAAGCAACAATGGAGAAGCACAACATCAACCTTGTTTCATCTTATCACTCTACAACTCATGGACATGCACTTTGTGCTTCTGGTTTCTCCTTCAATTGATCATCTTCCTCTTCTTCAAATTAGTGGCTGATTGGTTCTTGAGAATCTTATCATACGACTAAGGATAAAGACATATTTTCTTCTCTAAATGATTGTAACACCAAAGAAATATTTGTTAGTGATTATAGATATCTTAATGTTATAGGATCTAGAACAATTCATGTAGATTATGGCTAGTTCAATGATGTATTACATGTTTAAGAATTTCTTGCAATTTGTTTTAATCTATTAAATCACTCATTCTGGTGAAGGTAAGACTATATAGTTTGCACCTTGCCATTTTGCAATCAAGGATTTCAAATGTCTCGATCATGTCCTAGCTGCTAGAATTGTTGGTGATATTACTAGGTTGTACATATTCAAGAACTTTAGGTCATCACCTTTTCCCTCTTTTTTTATTACTCATAGCGGTGACTTGAACAAACTTTGACATGAGCGATTTGGTCATTTAAGCTTTTTATCATTGCAACAATTATGTAATTAGAAAATTGTAATAGGTCTTCCTCGCATCTCTTACATAGATGGTGTTTGTCTTGGGTGTGTTGTCGACAAACATCATCAGGAATATTTTGAAAAATGTGCCTCTTGGGACACTTCTCCCCCCTTGCATCTTATTCCTAGTGATTTGTGTGTTCCTCTACCTTTTTCTTCTTTATCCGGCTTCAAGTATTTCTTATCTTTCACTGATGACTTCTTTAGATGCACTTGGGTTCACTTCTTGAACATAAACATGAAGTTTTTGACACGTTTAGGGCCTCTAAGGCTCTTATAGAGAAACAATATGGACATCAAATACACAAGTTAAGAACAAATATTGGAGGTGAATATGTAAACAACAAATTTACTAATTGTTGCATTGGACAAGGAATTTAGATGTAACATATTGTTCCATAGAGACCAAAACAAAATGGCATTGTTGAGAGAAACAATCACATGTTAATTTTTTTTGTGGCTAATTGTATGTTCCAAGCTAAGGGATTAAGTCTTCAATTTTGGGCCGAAGACATCAATTGTGCTAATTACATAGTTAATCGCACTCCCACAAAGGATCTAAAATATATAACATCGGAAGAAGCACAAAGTAACATTAAACCAAATGTTAGTGTTGGGACGTGTACCCTAAGGATTATTAGTTTTGGTAACTTCGCGGTTGTTTGTAAGCGGAGTTATAGGTCAAAATAGTCTTAGGGGTGTCGGGGTAAGTCAAAACCCCTTTTTGTAATAAACCCATGGTTTAAATCCAGGGTTTAGAGTTTTGGGTGCCCATGGTTTGAAGCCATGGTTTTGTAATAACACGATGTATAAATAGGCATTTTTGTAAATAAGAAAAGGTTAAGGTTTTATGATGTAAGAAAGATTAAGGCGAAGTTAAGGCTGATTTTGTAAGGAAAGGTTAAGTCCCAGCTGTGTGCGTGGACGACCTCTGCAGCTGTGTGCGCATAGGGTTTTGTAAGAAGATTGAGAAAAGATCTTTAGCTGTGTGCGCAGAGGCCTGCTACTGTGTGCGCGGCTGTTAAGGACTGAAGGGATCTGCAGCTGAGTGCGCAGATCGAACTGTGGTTTTGTAGCAAGTTGAATAAAACACAGTTTGTGGACGTAGCCCCTACACTGGGGGTGAACCACGTTATATTTGGTGTTGTGGTTTCTTGTGTTGTTTCTATTTCTGTTGTCTTTTATGCATTAATAACTGTATACATTTGATTACTTAGATCACTGCTAATAACAAGCTTCGCTGTGAATTCCCTGTAGTGGGTTAAGCAAGTCACGGTTGTTTATCTATCTGCGAAGTTGTATAAAAGTGAATGACATAGCTGTGTAATTATTGATTAATAAGTTAGTAAAGGCTAAGGTACAGTAATATCCCTCTCTGCTTGCAGAAACCTGATTCTGCGGCACCCCATTGCTGTTTTGGGTGAGACTGCAACCTGTGCGCAGGTTGTTGCCGAAAGGGCCAACACAGTGGGTCTTTTGTTGGTGCGACATAAAAGGATTAAACCCGGGTCTGCCCTATTGCCCAACAAATTGGTTCCTTTGCCAGTTGAACTCAGTATCTGCTCAAGAGGGGTTTACGTCGTACCTCGAGGGCTATGTTCTGGAGGCCCTCTGTGACGGAAATCGGTGATTGGTTTGCTGAGACTTATCTGCAATTCGCACAACAAGAGAACACAAATTCGCGTTGTAGCGCACGTGACTTTTTACAAAGGTATGTTTTTTGTGATGCTTATGAAATTTTTTTAGTAGTATCCACATAGAGTTGCACCAGTGGTTGTCTAGGTTAACAGAAAGAAGGACGAACTGCCAAGCTCGACGGGTTCCCACGTGGACCCCCACAAGGGTCAATCTTGTGCAACACGTGAACAACGAGGTATCCCGCGCTGTTGATTTCTGGACGACGCGCACATTGGAAGCTTTTGTAACAGAGTTTGCCATTA
Source organism: Pseudotsuga menziesii (assembly GCA_001517045.1). Classification (NCBI taxonomy): domain Eukaryota; kingdom Viridiplantae; phylum Streptophyta; class Pinopsida; order Pinales; family Pinaceae; genus Pseudotsuga; species Pseudotsuga menziesii. Next base: position 253,066 of record LPNX010235412.1, on the reverse strand, counting down.
ACACAAGTACCTCCTTCAGCGAAGCTGAACGACAGTTCTTCAAAGGTCTCCGTGGTAAGTTTTTGAATTCATTAAGCTTGCGGATTAAAATACTATTGGCGGAAAAGGGTATATTTTGGTTTGAATCAGACTGCTAGCTTCGTAGTACTAACATATGTTTGCAAGTGATAATACCTTCGACAAGCAAAGTGGTTTGCTGCGAAGTGGAAAAAGGTACAAAAGAGATTTTGACTCCTATTCCTTAGGTTAGGCTACCGCGTCTTCCCCTGTAAATTCTGAAGAGTCAGGCTCTGAGGAAATCCCTTCGCTTGGAAACCCCCCTGTCACCCCACAGCGAAGCCCTGTTACCCCTGAAATTCCGTCGCACTCTGACAGTCAACCAAGTCCAAGTATTCTGGCCACAGGCCAGTCTGTCCCTGTAAATCTCTCCCCATCAACGTCCTGTCCCCCTCCCAGAACCGCCATGGCCCACCTGGTTGATGAAATTAAGCTCCCCATCTTCAAAGGCACGGGATCAGAGGACCCCGAACAGTTCTGGTTTTTATGTGAAGCAGTATGGAATGCGAAGAAAATTACAGACCCAGATGTGAGAGTTGCGCAGCTCATTACTTCTTTCCGGGATAGGGCTTTGACCTGGTTCATGAAGTTCTCCAGTACTCAGAGCCCTACGTTAGATGAGATTAAGGCAGCCATAACCAAAGAATTTAAAAAGCCTAAATCGGAATCGCAGAGCATCACTGAGCTCAAAGAGATTCAACAGCGGCGCGGTGAATCCGTGTGGGACTTTGACCAGAGATTCAAAGTTCTACTAGACCAAGTCAGCTTTACCATTAGTCCTGCGCAGCACAAGGAATGGTTTATCGCAGCATTATTACCACATATCCGAACTCCTCTCATGCAACAGAAGGTTGCTGACCAGCAAGAAGCTCTGGAAATTGCAATGAAGCTAGAAACCGCCCCCGTCGGAGATGATTCAAGTCTTGCTCAAATCCAAGCGCAGCTAGCAGCCATGGCCCTGGAGCTTTGCGATATGAAGAAGGCTAAAACCAGTCGAGAGGAGGTCTGGTGTACGCAATGCCGGACAGAAGGTCACGATAGGGACCAGTGCCCTGGGGTCTGACCTTACTTAAATATGGGTGCGCCCAACCAATTCAATCCCGGTGTTCTATATTGTGAGATTTGTCGAACCACTGGCCAACATCGCCCTGAAAACTGCCATCTTCTTCAGCGATATGTTCAATTTCCCAAGAACCCCTACTGCAAGTTCTGTAAGTCAGTAGGGCATAATGAAGAAGAGTGTCATAGCTATGACCTCATGCGAGAGCGCATCTCTGACGTCTACCGAGTGCAAAATGAAGTCCAGAATAATGACAGCTATGGTTACCGTGGCGGCGCCTCTGGAAGAGGTGCCTTTGGAGGTCACGACCGTGGTGGTATGCCCGGGAGAGGTCGAGGCCAGGTGGTGTGTTACAATTGTAACCAAGCTGGCCATTTGGCTCGTGACTGTCGGAACCCCACCACAACCTGTCGATATTGCCGCGCCGTCGACCACGTGATTGAACAGTGTCCCCAGCTCATAGCAAAGATTCAGGAAAACAACAGTGGCCCTACCCAGACTATTCAGTTGATTTCCGTTGAGCAGAGACCGACTGCAGCCATCAATGCGGTCACCCAGAGTGGTGCCAGGACGCAAATTCAGCATTCGCAGAAACAACCTGTCAAGGTGTGCGCGCGTAAGGCCTCCGCACAAGTCCCAGCACTTAATATTGCGCAAGACCAAGCACTAGTCAAGGCGGCTCCATGCGATATTGTTGACCCTCGCACACTCGCAGTACCTGTGCAACAACCTCAGCAGGCCTCGGAGCCGCAAGATGCTTCGCCGGATAAAGTAAGTACACTCTCCTCCTTTTTATAGAGTTGTATGAAACTCTTGAGGAATCAGAATGCTTTAAAAGAGCTGCAAAAATTTCTTGCTGTCACAGACCCTCATAGAGGAGTTGATCAGGAGAAAACTGTTAGTCGTGTCCGAAGAACGGGGAGGGAAATGAGATTGAATGTTCAGATAGGGGAATATGATATGACTGATGTCATTTTGGATCTTGGATCAGAAGTTAATGTCCTACCCAAGCAGACTTGGGGAAAAATGGGAAAACCTTCCCTAGATTGGTCACCTATACAATTGAGATTAGCCAACCAGCAAAAGATTGTGCCCCTAGGGAGACTTCTTAGTGTTCCCATAGATCTTGATGGGGTAAGCACTCTAGTGGATTTTGAAGTTATCGAGATCATTGATGACAACAACCCTTACCCAACCTTGTTGGGAATCGAGTGGGCCATGGCAAATGCTGCAATCATCAACCTTAAGAGGAGACAGATGACCTTCGAAGGAAATGGTCTGCGAGTTATCATACCCCTCGACCCATCCCAAGGAGAAAGATATACAGAACCAATCAGAGACGAAGGGGAGCAGGATACTCTAGACCACATCTACAACATTACAGCCTAGGAAGCAGATTATGTCGAGCCTGATGCCGATGGCGTACTAGATTGGCAATGTGATAGCTCCTGCATGTCTGATTCAGACGATGGTCTAGAGAATTGGCAGAATCGACTGTACGAGCTACATGGCCATAGGTGCGCGCAACTCACTAAGTCTCTTAGATGCCTTAGTGCGCAGCCCAAAAAGTTTCCTCCCTATGTTAGGTTGGATGACCCTAGAGAATTTATTGTACAAGCACCTCAGTCACAGAGAATGCAGACTCTGAAGACAACATTAGGAGCTACAACAGCAGGACGGACCGATCACAACAAGTCTACTCCCAGATGGGAAGCCAGCTCGAAGTTTCTGCGCCTCAACTTCATAAACCAAGTCCAAGATGCGCAAAGTCAATTCATTGGGCAGAATAGCCCTCAGAAACATTTGAGGCACAGTTATGCAGCATGGGACACCATACCTCGCGAAGAGTGGGTACATAAGTTCATACACACCTTCGAACCTCTAGCACAAAACTGGTATATGGAGGCCGCGCTCCGACATGGAATTGAATACCAAACCAAGGGGCAGAACCAAGAAGCCAGCCCATCAAACCTAACAGTCCTGTCGCCGGAATTCCTAGGACGGGTCGAAGGGAAATACTGTGCCGAGGGTGCTTGTTGTCACGAAGCTCACACCCGGATCCTGCCGAAGACCACAACCACAGCGAGGCTTAAAATTCGACCGTTGGGAAGCAGCCAATTTGGCGGCGGTAGTGTTTTAATTACCTTAAATGCCTGTACTAAGACCAGTATCGGAAATTGAGCTCCACTTGGACAAGATTTTCGTCAGATTTGGTGCCTTCAATGCACCGTCCTGCCCGATTTGATTGATGGAGTGTATAAGAAGATGCCCAAATTAGGGAAAATTGTATTTTGCATTTCTTCAAGATTTACGAGTGAAACCATGACAACAGAACGAGAGATTGACAAATTGGTCAGAGAATTCGAGCAAGAGGGTCTGATAAGCTGCTCTAATTGGCCGCCTGCCCTTTTTCCCTGTGAAGAACCTCACCCAGCACCACCACGGCTGATGCAGACACGGTCTGCCAGGAAAAAGTGTAGAACTGAAGTTCGCTCCAAGCGAAACCAAGACCAGCAGAGGAAAATAGGGAAAACACCAGCAGATCACCCTATGGATCCCACCAGTTCAGCACAGGTCTCGGCCGGGGGTAGGGAGAACATTGCCCCACCGCGGCCACCATATTTACAGCCTGTTCACCCAGGTGCCGTGTTACCCCGTCGAACAAAGCAGTTCACGTTAACCACACCCTTGCTGCCACAAGGAGTTCAGCTGATTGGAAGCATGATAGGGAAGATCAATCGGCTGAAGTATAGTGATCACGACACAAATGACCATGGAAAGTTTCCACAGTTTGAACCAGCAGAATACTTGCATCGCGTCAAGTACCCAAATCATAAGGTCACACTACTGGAAGTGCAACCATGGGCTGCAGGCCTGGACAAAGCTGGCCTACTCAAGATGCTTGATATTCCCCATTTCGGTCGCGGCATACATGTGACCGTAGTGACCAAACAGTTGCTAGAGTTAGTGCATGATGGCTATTTATCGATAGGGGACCAGCAAATTCCTATTGACGCCGCACTCATCCATAATATCACAGGTTTACCAATGGAAGGACCTGATCCGGGAACTGAATTTCTGTCCAAACATGATGATACAAAGCTCGCGCAAACTATGAAAGAGCGGTTTGGCTTGACAAAGGGGAAACGGGGATATCACACTTCCGTGATTTAGGAACAACCCATTCACTTTGCAGCTGAACTCTTAGCCTGCAAACTCATACAAAAATGCAGGCCAACTGAAGTACCTACTCCGGTTATCCGGATTGCTATGAACTGCGCTGAGGGGTATACTTATAATTGGGCCAAATATCTTGCGAAGGAGTTCCTGGAGGATGCCCGCGATGCACAGGAAAAAGGTAGACCTTTTCATTATTCCTGGCTTTTAATACTTATTGCATTAGTTGGGTGGAAAGAACCCACTGAAGCCCAATTTGTAGAGTTAAACCCAGGCATGCCAGGGGCAGCGAGGTACGCCTCCCTATGGATATCCTCAGATAAGGTATCTCAGCAGATGACGAACACTGTGTTCATCTTTTATGCCATGAGTATCCACTATGAGATTGTGCGAACACCACGGCTTACCAATGAGGTGTTCTCTAAATACGAGGGCGCCGCGACCTTCAGTGCCGATATGCATCATGTTTTCATTCAAGCCCGTGCAGATCCGCAACGTCAATGCTTTAAATTACCATATGTAGTCACTGAACCAGATATCAGGGGTATAGTTCAGCACTGGCCGACTGACTGGCTGAAAGATATAGGAAAAAAACCATCTATTCCAGTTCCCCCAGCTACCAATATTGGCGCAGGTACCAGTCAGGAGCAGCAGCAAAACCCATCGGAAGACAGCGAAGACCTAAGTGATTCGCAGATGGATGACGATGGCCAGGGTGGAGATGGCGGACAGGATGAACAGGATGAGGAGTCGATCAAGACCATATCAGATCCTAACCCATCAACGAAGCGCAAGTCACCAGAAGTAGCAGAGGTAACCAAGCCATAGTCCCGCAAAAAGTCAAAAGCATCGAAGGACAAATATATTGAAGAAGAAGCCACTATAATGCTGGAAGAGATGGAGCAAGCTCTAGAATAGTCTACGGGAACGCTTACTAAAAAATGGTCAGAATTTGCGGAACTGCATCTTGCTGGGCTCTCAGGTATAGCAAACAGGGTCTCGGAGCTAAAAGAGTTAGCAGCAAAATCAGCACACAGTACTGCAACAAGTAGCACTACAACACCTACGCAGCAGGATATTAGGCAATGGCCACCCAGAGATCATCAAGGACAGGTATCATGCGCAGCTCTGATACCGCCCGATACAGATTCCCGGCCCCAGACGAGTATGACCGTAGGGCTCGATTATACAAAGATGTCCATGTCATAACTGCACCTCTGCCAGCTCGCTATTACAAAGGAGATCCATGCACGAGACCAATTGTCCCAACTTCAATTGGAAGACACCATCAAACAAAACAAAACCTTTGTAGCACGCCTAGAAGAAGTAGCACAACAGAAGAAAGAGGATGAACATAAAAAAACTACGCTGATGCGAGCACTGGACGAGGCATGTCGGAGTCTTTCTGACTCCGACATACAGGGAGCAGAGGAACCAGAGCAGAGAATTGCTAAGCTGAGAGACTATGCCCAACAGTCTCGCCGCGAGATTGAAAGGATGAAGACAGAACACCAGCAACAGATCGCAGAACTTCAACTGTGCATCCCTCTCGAGACTCCACCAGAGGTCCGAGAACAGCGCCATCAGGACATCAAGGCTTCAGCAGCAAAAATATTAGATAATGTGGCCAGCGTTGCAAAACTGATGGAAGACAGCATAGAAGCTTGGGAAAACCTACAGAACCATCCAAATGTAGGTAAGATCCAGGAAACCATCAAGTTGTGCCAGGATGAATTAGATGCAGTCCAAGTAGAAATCAAGACGCTGCCACCTATGCAGAAGATGGCTAAAGTGAAGCGCAGCAAGGAACTTCAGCAGGAAATTGAGTCCTGCAGGACGAAGGTAACGCTTCTGGAGAATGCGTTACAGCCCCTGGTTGATGAAGCATTAGAATTGAGCAATACTGCAGAGAGCCAGCTCAAACTTCTGAAGACCTATGACACTTTTGCGCAGGAACGGGCTGATACAGAATCATCTTCAGTGTTATAGGAATTGGTGGAAAAGGAGAAAGCCGCTGATGATATACTACACAACCTCACCAGTCGCTTCCAGACTCTTGCGCAGAAGATTCTCCCACCAGAGCCCTCGCAGAGTGTCCCAGGACGGGCCACTAGTGAGTCTTAGGGGCCTGTTGGGACGTGTACCCTAAGGATTATTAGTTTTGGTAACTTCGCGGTTGTTTGTAAGCGGAGTTATGGGTCAAAAATAGTCTTAGGGGTGTCGAGGTAAGTCAAAACCCCTTTTTGTAATAAACCCATGGTTTAAATCCAGGGTTTAGGGTTTTGGGTGCCCATGGTTTGAAGCCATGGTTTTGTAATAACACGATGTATAAATAGGCATTTTTGTAAATAAGAAAAGGTTAAGGTTTTATGATGTAAGAAAGATTAAGGCGAAGTTAAGGCTGATTTTGTAAGGAAAGGTTAAGTCCCAGCTGTGTGCGTGGACGACCTCTGCAGCTGTGTGCGCAGAGGGTTTTGTAAGAAGATTGAGAAAAGATCTATAGCTGTGTGCGCAGAGGCCTGCTGCTGTGTGCGCGGTTGTTAAGGACTGAAGGGATCTGCAGCTGAGTGCGCAGATCGAACTGTGGTTTTGTAGCAAGTTGAATAAAACACAGTTTGTGGACGTAGACCCTACACTGGGGTGAACCACATTATATTTGGTGTTGTGGTTTCTTGTGTTGTTTCTATTTCTGTTGTCTTTTATGCATTAATAACTGTATACATTTGATAACTTAGATCACTGCTAATAACAAGCTTCGCTGTGAATTCCCTGTAGTGGGTTAAGCAAGTCACGGTTGTTTATCTATCTACGAAGTTGTATAAAAGTGAATGACACAACTGTGTAATTATTGATTAATAAGTTAGTAAAGGCTAAGGTACAGTAATATCCCTCTCTGCTTGCAGAAACCTGATTCTGCGTCACCCCATTGCTGTTTTGGGTGATACTGCAACCTGTGCGCAGGTTGTTGCCAAAAGGGCCAACACAGTGGGTCTTTTGTTGGTGCGACATAAAAGGATTAAACCCGGGTCTGCCCTATTGCCCAACAGTTAGCCACATATGTGTGTTTTGTACTGAAGCATGGACTCATATTCCTGACGAAAAATTGAAAGCATTGCATATTATGAGTGAAAATCACATATTTGTTTGATATGATGAAGATGTATAAGGTTATATATTTCTTCAACCACAATCCAATGATATAATTTGTAGAAGAGATGTTAAATTTGCTGAAATATTTCCTCCTACGATCCTAATTTAATGTGTGTTCTATATGCAACCTACGATCCATCTTCAATGCTTGTACCATATTCTACTCCAAATTTCCTTGATAATGATCCTAATTCAACTTCTTTTTTTAAAAGATGACAGTGAGGATGAAAATCCACCTTCTCTTGCTTATTTTCCTTTAGTTGCACTAGAACAATGCTTTGTTGATGGGTATGTAAAAAATGTTAAGCAAATGGTGATCTTACTGGTGATCTAAGAGATCAACACTAAACATGTTCTTAGTTCCAATTCCCCCCTTCTCTTCTGGATCAAGTGTTATAGAACCATTACCCAAATACATTTGCATAAATTTTAGGCAATCCAGACTGGGACACAACTATGGTTGAATAATATCATTCCTTAATGGTGAATGATACTTGGGATCTTGTACCTCATTTGAAAGGAAGAAAAATTATTAGATGTAAATGGGTATATCAAACTAAGTATGCATTTGATGGAAGTGTTGAAATACTTAAGGAAAGGTTAGTTTCCAAAGGATTTTCTTTACTTGAAGGAATTAACTACAATGAAACCTTTGTGTTTGTTTCCAAAATGAACTCCATCTGCCTAGTTCTTTCCCTTGTCGCTTCACATAAATGGTAGGTCCTTCAAATGGATGTCAAGCATGCCTTCTTGCATGGATATTTACAGGAAGAAACTTACATGAAATAACCTCCTGGATATGTTCAGAATGAATCTATCCTTGTCTCACTCCTTAAGAAATCTATATATGGTCTTAAGCAATCTCCTTGAGCCTAGTATGTGAAAATGGATAGATTTCTCCTTGACATTTCTTTTTCTATATGCCATTTTGACCTCAATGTATATACCAAGAAATAAGGAAACCATACCATCATCCTTGTTCTTTATGTTGATGACCTTATTCTTATTGGTAGTGACCATAACCTTTTAATCCATGTGAAATCCAACCTTAAGAATAATTTTGAAATGACATACTTAGGACATTTACATTATTTTAATGGCCTTTAAGTATTGCAAACCAAATAAGAAAAACATATTTCTCATTCTAAGTATTCTTGTGACCTTCTTCATATATTTCACATGGAAGATTGTAAACCAACCCCATCTCCCTTCTAGTATAGAGTCAAACTTTCCACCACTTGCACTTCACCTAAAGCAGATTCCACCTTTTATTTTGATATAATTGGTGGTCTCTAGTACTTGATTCATACCTGTCCTAATATGTCCTTTACTGTTGGTCTTGTTTCCGACTATATGCAAACACCCCATGAAAGCCATTGGAAAAAAGACAAAATGATACTTCTTTATATTTGGGGGTAGAATTTAGTTTGGGATTCATTAAATTTCTTCTTGTAAATCTCCATGCAAGAAGGAGGAATTTGTTGGAATATTGGATAATACTAATGGGGGGGTGAATCAATATTGATAACTTTTAACAATTTAAAACCACTTTCAACTTATTCAGTAAAACACATAATCAACAAGATACACATAACAGAAAATTTATCATGGAAACCCAATCGGGAAAACCAAAAACACTTTCTATAATGAAAAATTATATCTACAATTGTTTTTGCAAGCTACAACTTGCTGGAGACACCAATCCCCAAGTTTTTCAGCTACAACTGAAGGATGCTACAACACCTTGGTTTCTGCCTGCTCCAACAGACAAGGAAGCTACAACACCCTGTTTTCCAGCCACTACTGGAAGGAAGCTACAACCCCCTTGTAGGCTTGTAGCCTATCCTAGCACCACCCTACCACCTTAATTTAATCTTTTTCTTCAATTTCGTTTCTGATTATTCTTCACTTCATCGGTCTCTGTCTTCTCTTGCTGTTACATTGATATTGATTGCCGAGACATCTTTCTTCCACTTCAAACTTCTGTTTAAATACTTCTTTCATCATGTATTTGACCATTATGTCTTTTCATCATCATGTCCTTTAATTAAAACCTTTTCACCAATGCATCTCTTCATTATGGAAACATTCCTTTTCATGAATCGATGCAAAAAAATATGAAACCCTGTTTTGGTAGACCTATAACTTTGTCTTCAAGCACCTTTTAAGAGAAATAAGACCATGATAAGATGCACACATCAACAAGCTACATGCTGATGGTCTCAAGTTATTTTTATCAGTTTCCTAAAAAATATGGTGGGCATTTTACTATGGAAACTTAGACCGTTTTTTCAATACTTAGTCATTTTTCAACAAATTTCCCAAAACAGTCTGAAACCTCATTTTGGAAGACTTGTAACTTTTTATTCACGAACGTTTTATGGGAACTAATACCATTTTCATATGCACACATAAACAAGATAAAAACTGATGGTCGCATATAATTTTTATCAGTATCCTACAAAATATGGAGGGCAGTTTACTAAGGCCACTCAGGAAAATTTACCAGAACTGAAATGGTGCAAATCATGCCAGAATGCACTTTTGGAAGACTAATAACTTCAACTTCAGATATTATCATAACAAACCAATCATATGGTTAGATGCACAAGACAACAATATCGATGTATATATCCTCAGAATCATTTAATTCATCAAATACAGAATATGGCGTGTATTTTATAGAGGCCCCTTAGGCAGATTAAGAAGAATTTTTACTTAGTCAAATTTTCAGAGTTTCAGCAAGTTTCCATACTTTTACAGAATGGTGACAAATTGTAACAATGACTTCATGAGAGGACTAGAACACCATCATATGAATTTTCAACCTCATCACACAGGCCACATGCCATGCCATCTCTTCCTTTGCTATTCATTTATCATTAATGAACTCCTTTGACATCATTGGAAACCATACTCAACAGACTTGACATCCCTTTGATGGTTCTCCAATTTATGTGAAGTGTCAAGGGAAAATAATAAAGATGCTGGACTTCATTTTGATGACAGGGGAAATGGTTTTATTGTAGTGAATTCCTTCAACTTGGGAAAAATATTTGGAAACTAAATTTTCCTTAAGTCTTTCAACACTTCCATCAGATGCATACTTAGTTTTATATACCCATTTATATTTGACAAGTTTTCTTCCTTTTGGAATAAGTACAAGATCCCAAGTATCGCTCAACATTAAGGAACAATATTCTTCATCCATAGCCGCGTCCTAGTATGGATTGCTCGAAGCTTCTTCAAATGTATATGGATCATGATTTTTTCAAAATTGATCCAAAAGAGAATAGGACCACTAGAACTGAGAACATGTTTGGTGTCGATCTCTCAGATCACTAGTAAGATCACCAACTACTTTGCATGATGTACGAACCCATTAAGGAAGCAGTTGTGTTACTACAAATAGAGGAAAATGAGTAGGCGTGGTGGACTTTCATCCTCACTATCATCATCAAAAGAAGAAGTTAGAGTAGGAACATTATCAAGGAAGTTGGGATTAGAAGATGGTACAAGTGTCGAAGATGGATTGTTGGCCATAGATGGCATATACGCAAAATTAGGCTTGCAAGCCGAAATATTTTCATCAAATTTAACATCTCCTATAATAATTATATCATTGGAATGTGTTTGAAGAAGTATATAACCTTTTACATCTTTATAATATCCAACAAATATGCGCTTTTCACTCTTAGGTTGCAATGCTTTATGTTTTTCATCATGAATATGAGCCCATGCTTCACTATCAAACACATGGAAGTGGTTGAAATTTGTTCTAATGTTAATCCATGCTTATTTTGATTTTATGTCTTTTATAGCCTTGGTGGGAGTGCGAATAACTATGTAATTACCTTAATTAATGGCTTCAACCCAAAATTGAATACTTGATCCCTTAGCTTGGAGCATACAATTAACCATTTCTTTTAAAGTGTGTTTCTTTCCCTCAGCAATATCACTCTGTGGTGGTGTGTATGGAACAATGTGTTGCATTTGAATTCACTGTGCATGTAGTAATTAGTAAATTTTTTATTTATACATTCACCTCCATTATTTGTTCTTAACTTTTGTATTTGAAGTCTATATTATCTCCCTACAAGGATCTTGTAGGCCAAAAATTTGTTAAAAACTTAACTCATAAGTTTTAAGAAGTAAACCTAAGCGCATATGGAGAAGTCATCAATGAAAGTGAATAAACAATTGAATCCATAGAAAGAAGTAGAAGGAATCATACCACACAAATCATTTTTAACAAGCTGCAAGGGGGAAGAGGTGTGCCGAGAGGCATGTTTTTAAAAACTGCCCCAATGATGTTTGATGAGAACACACTTGGGAAAAACACCGCCTATACAAGAGACGAGAGGAATACCAATCAACATTTCCTGATTACATAGTTGTTGCAATGAGTAATAGTTTAAATGACCAAATTGCTCATGCCAAAGTTTTCTCAAGTCATCACTATAAGCAATAAAAACCAAGGGAAAGGTGATGACCCAAAGTTGTTGAATATGTACAACCCGATAATATCATTAACAATTCCAATAGCTAGGACATGCTTAGGATATTTGAAAATCTTGATTACAACACTACGAGGTGTAAAATCTATAGTCTTACCTTCACCAGAATGAGTGATTTGATAGTCTGACAACACATTACAAAAACTTATTAGAACACATAATACATCATTGATCTGACCATCATCTACCTGAACTATTCAAGATCCTACAACATTAAGATATCTATCATCATCAACAAATATATTTTTTTGTGTTACATTCATTTAGAGAAAAAAATATGTCTTTATCCATATTCATATGATAATATGCTCCAAAATCAATGAGACACTCATTTCAAGAAGAGGAAGAAGATGCATTGAAGGAGAAACTAGAAGCACAAAGTACATGTCTACGAGTTGTAGAGTTAGAAGATAAATTAAGGTTGATGTTGTGTTTCCTCATTGTTGCTTCTAAGGCTTCCATCTTCTTGAAACACTTAGATTCCACATGACCATCTTTCATGCAAAAATTGCACTGGCACTCAATATCCTTATCTTTTGATTTGGTTCCCTTGTCACCATTGGAAGGATGATTTAGATGAGAGGGTTTGGGACCCTTGTTTTTCTTATTGTGTGAGGATGTTTTTTCTTCGAACTCTTGGTTTTATTCTCTATTGTGCCATTAAGGATTTTCTGGATGTATTGGCAGTGCTGATTATTCCAAGATGTATGAGTTATATTGGTCTCTAATATAGGAATCACAAAAATATTCAAGAGTGGGTTCTACATAGCTATCCCTTGAATATTATTTCTTGGAGTAAAAGTTAGATACCAAAAAACTAGGAAGGACCAAGTTGGAAATAATAGGATAAATACATTGCTTTTATGGCTTAACTATTTTTTATCCTTCAACTAAGGTTCTAATGGTTTTGAATTTAAATAGATATTCTTGAATGCAAGAAAATTCACTTGGATTTAAAGCAATCTAATCATTTTCAAGCTGGTGACCTCAAATATCATTATGTTTACCAAACACAGTTTCCAATTTTTCCCAAGCCTTATCTGATTCATCAGTTCCTTGAAGGTGGAATAGTAACTCATTAGAAATTGAAATCTTGATTAATCCATGGGATTCATCACATTTATTGGCCCACTTTATTTTCTTATAATCATTAGTACGTTTATTTTTTTTTTTCTCAAGATAATTCAGTAAAGTCCTCTACTTCATAGGGAATCTTCCATACATGCTTTCCATAATAAATAGTTGGTACTGTTAGGTAGAATATCACACAGATTGGCCATATTGTAATACATAGGTAATACAAATTTAACAACAAAAATTGATGGTCTAGATGCAAATATTTTGAAAAAAATAGGAAGTAAAAAAAAATGACATTTAAAATGAACTCCTTATGTCAAAGTTATGCCCTTTTGAAGAAAAAAAGAGCCAAGGAGCCATGTGGTAGGAAAATGTTGATATACACAGTGATGGGAGAAAAAATTGCAGTAAAGAATCCCCACCCTTACTAACTTTTCCTATAAGCTCACCTTTACAAATAAGTTACTTTAAATTAAGTGGCCCACTTTTATAAAACAAATGAGAAGAGCTTTTACAATGTAGTTACTTTATAGCTTAAAGTTGCATGAAATTTTACAAAAAATAACAAAAAGAAGAATTTGAACGCAAGACGTCTTTCTTTTAAAATAAATTTCAACCAAGTGAGCTAAGAAAAATATTTAGTAATATTATGGAGGAGAATGGGGTCGTTGTTGTGTTCCTACCCCCCCAAAAATATTTTTTGGCCTATAAGATAATTTACACAACCACACAAAAACAAAAAACAAAATTTTGAAACCGAAATTAGGAATACCATGACTACATATATGTTATGCAAGTCATGGTCTCTACCATTTTTAGAGCGATTCACTACCTCCACAACAACCATATCATAGTTATCAACTAGCTTGAGGAATATTAAACTCACCCCTTTCCCCTGTTGTTTGGACACATCATCAGTCTTGTTTCACCCACACCATGATCCCCTAATGATCGCTACACCGAAAAAACATATACCATGAAAATCACTCCTTGGTACTTCATCAACATTGTTTCCATCAATGAATCCATTTGTAATTCATTGATTGACATTGAAATCCCATGAGAGGATATGCACCATCATTCATCCTTTCTTCCCACACCTAGCTTTCTCACATGCAACAAATTTACAATATAGACACGAGATTTCATTCATGGAAACATTTCCAACTTGTCAAGTAGTTAAAACCAATATCTTGATTACCATGTTAAGTTTTCTTAATCGCTTAGATGATATTCTTAAACAATTTACAATGGTAGGGTCACTGAAAGAACAACAAGTACAATCAAACAAGAGAACACAAAGATTTATCCTGGGAAACCCTCGTGGGGGAGAACACCCAACAAAAATTTCCAAGTATAGAACTCAACCATAACAGTGTAAAACCCCAAGACAATTTCTTCTCTCTCTTTCTGGAGCACTTCTTCTTCTTCCTGTTGAAGACTAGCTTGAGTGAAAGTGAGTACAAATGAAGGAGGTGCCTCCCTATTTTTTATTTGACTCTTGACTTGACCTAAAACCTAACTAGGCCAACTTGTTTAACTGACAGGGCCAACTTGACTAGTAGGAAATCAAAATAGTATTTATTATAATGACTCAAGGGTACTATTGACCCAACTTACATTCAAAGGTTTGCATTGATTCTTTCAATGACTCTTACATGACCAATTACATCAGTGATAACTCCCAAAGGAGGAATAAAATTAGTACAACTAGAATATCTTTCGAAGTTACAATATTTTAACACTCCCTCTTAACTAGGAAGGTATTCTATACTAGTAACAACCACTACCACCACTATACATCTGATTGGTGAGTCTCTATATGTCATAGGAAGTTTTGGAACAACATCATGCATCTTCATCATCAATCTCAGTATGATAATACTGGATCATATTCTACAAATTCTTCTGCAATATCAGTAAGTGGATATTGAATCTTCTTCTGCATCATTGGTATGAGGATATTGAATCTTTATTCTGCAATATCAATATGTGGATACCGAGTCTTCTTCTTCAATATCAGTATGTTGATACTGATTCTTCTTCTGCAATATTAGTATGTGGAAACTAAGTCTTCTTCTGCAAATGTTAATATGTGGATACTGAATCTTCTTTTATCACATCAGTATGTGGATAATGAATCTTCTTTTGCAACATCAGTTTGTGGACAATGAATCATCTTCTGTCATATCAGTATGTGGATACTGAATCTTCTTCTTTCACATCAGTATGTGGATACTGAATCTTCTTCTGTAACTTCAATATGTGGATACTAAATCATCTTATGTCATATCTGTATGTGAATATTGAATCATATTCAGCCATATCAGTGAGTAAATTATGAAGCATCTACCTGCAACATTAGTATATAAATACTAAAGTAACAACAACAACATCATTAACATGTTAGTTCTAAAACCTTATCATCAACAAATAAATGTTAGATGATTATTTGCACAATCACTATAGAATTGAAACCACCTCATCGATCATAAATATGAAAGTACTAAACTTGTCGCATTAACATCAATATGAAAATATTGAAACTAACTCATCATCATAGTACGAGAATACTTAATCTACTGCATCAATTATCAATATGAAAATACCGAAAATACCTCATCAACATTAGTAGGAGAATAATAAATCTACCTCATCAACATCAGTATGAGAATACTGAACCTACCTCATCAATATCAGTATGAAATTATTGAATCTGCCTCATCAACATCAGTATGAAAATATTGAATCTACCTCAACAACATCAATATGAAAATACTAAATCTGCCTCATCAACATCAGTATGAAAATGTTGAATCTGCCTCATCAACATCAAGATGAAAATATTGAACCTAACTCATGAACATCAGTATGAGAATAATGAACTTGCTTCATCAGTATACGAATACTCAAACCAACTCTTTCCCTTTGGCCTTTTGGAGTATCATCATGGTGTGTTCTTTGGTAGATCCACCCAGGTGTTTGTCTGACTTACTAACCCTTTCGTGCTAACCAGCCTAGTGAGACAGATGTATCTCCCTGGGGACCAAACAAGCCTTGTATGGATTACTAACCCTTTCGGGCCAAACCATCGTATCCAGACATACTAATCCCCTTAGGATCAACAAGCCTCATCTGACTTACTAACCCTTTCGAGCCAACAAGCCTATCCATACATACCCTCCCTAGACTAAGCTAACGCACCACCTGCAACATAAATCCTTCTATCTCTTCTACTCCCTCTTTCGAGGGAGGTCCTTTCGGACTACACCAAGCTTGTATTTAAAGTATTCAAAATTTACATGAGACAAAGGCTTAGTCAATATATATGCCACTTGTTCCTCTGTAGGAACATATTTGAGCTTTACAACTCCCTTCTGCACCATATCCCATATGTAATGATATCCGATTTTGATATGTTTTGACTTATCATGAAACACCAAGTTTTTTGTCATCTTAATTCAACTTTGATTACTGCAATGGATATCAGTCACATCCACCTCCGTATCAAATAATCCTGCCAACATCTTGTGAAGCCATACTGCTTCACTACAAGCTGAACATGTTGCTACGTCTTCAACTTATGTCATGCTAAATGCAATATTGGACTGATTTTTGCTGAACCATGAGATCATGCCTGATCCCAAACTAAAAAAACATCTTGAAGTGCTCTTTCTGTCTTTGACACTTCCTGCCCAATATGAATATGTAAATTCATGTAATCTGATCTCGCCATTTGATGCATATCTGAGATCATAATCTAAAGTCCCCTTTAGGTACCTCATCACATGTTTTTCTCCTACTAAGTGAATATGTATGGGATTCACCATATAATGACTTAAAGTGTTTAAAAAAACACATATATTAGGCCTTATTTGTTAAGTACATTAGTGAACCAATAATATGTCTATATAAGGTAACATCCACTATCTTTGAAGAATCACCATTCAATAGATTCAAATATGTTTTCATCGGATTAGTCATAGCCTTACAATCCATTATACCAAATATCTTTAGGATAACTAATGTGTATTTTCCTTGGTTTAGAAAAATATCGTCTGGTTATTGCCATACTTCAATACCTAGAAAGAAGTGCATCATTCCAAGGTCTTTAATCTCAAATTCTGCAATGAGCTTGTTCTTGCATTCCTTGATGGGCTTGTCTTCACTTGTCAAAAATAAAACATCTACATATAGTAGTAATATCATAAGCCCATCATCCTCAACTTTATAGTATAGGTTGGAATCTACTTTGCTCTTTTTAAAGCCCAAACTCATCAGGAAACCATCAATTCTTCCATACCATGCTTTGGGGGCTTGCTTCAGCCCATACAATACCTTCTTAAGTCTGCATACATGAGTTTTCTGATTACCTGTCTCAAAACCTTGCGGTTGTTCAATGTGTACTTCTTCTTCTATTACTCCATTTAGGAAAATTGCTTTTACATCCATCTGATGTAGCTTCCACTTCATCTTGGATGCAAAGGCAAGGATGGTTCTAATTGAGGTGTACCTTGCTACTGGTGGAAATGTCTCCTCATAGTCGATTCCTTCTTCCTGATAGAACTCGTGAGCTATGAATCTTTCCTTGTACTTCTCTATACCACCTTCTGTTGAATGCTTTGTTTTGTAGATCCATTTCAAGGATAATACTGACTTGTTCTTTAGTCTTTGTACTACTTCCCATACATCATTCTTTATAATGGATTGGTATTCCTCGACTATGGAATCTACCCATTCCTTTTTCTTTATTGCTTCCTCAAAGCATGTAGGTTGTTTTTCAACAAGGTTGCACATCAAATCCAAATAATTGGAGTATGGATTTGGATTCTTTATTTATTTGATAGTTCCTTCTAGGACACCATGTCTTTCTACTTTTTCAATTACTTCTCATGCCCAAGAAGGAATTATTTTGCATGATATCATCTCACTAGGAAATTCTTCAGGTATTTGAGGTTTTGTCATGTCATGGTCCTCAGGTATCTATTCTTCCTCCTGATTTCTAATTGGTTTATAAACTTGTATAGCTCTAGGAGTTTCATGCTCCTCTTCAACTTCCTTGTCTTTCCTTGAATTTATGAAAGTTGTATCTTTTCCAAAAGTAACATCTCTACTTAGCTCAATTTGACAGTATCTTGGGATATAGATTTAGTAAGATTTTGATTGCTCACTATATCCTACTATTAGCGTTTCCTTCCTTCAACCCAAGTTTAGACCTTCTTTTGCACGCAACAAAGCCCAAGATATTGGCACGACAGAGCAAGGCTCAGTCGGCAACACCTCCGACGCAGATGTAGTCTCACTCGAGATATCTTTTATGGGTAACTGCTAGAACCAGGTTTCTGTAGTTGGGTGGGGATTTCTTCTCCCTTGACACCTTACCAACTCGCTTGACCAAATACGATGGGTTTATTAACTATTCTTACTATGTGTCATTAAGGAACCACTTAGCCTATCCATCGACATAGATTATAACAATAATATAAGCTTTTAACACACAGGTTGTCTATCAACAATGCGAATCCTGCATAAGAGAACTCATTCCTAAGAAAATAGATAACACTTATTCATAATATACATTTCCGTGGATTAAGCACATTCATCATTAAACATTCATGCGACATAAACGCATTCGACATCTACACATTGAAACAATATTTAACGTGGTAACCCATTCGAGAAAAACCACAAAGCTGCTCTTAATTTGTTATGAGAAATATATGGCACCTTTTTGTTTGCGCACTCACTTGCAGACTTTGTTCTAGATATTCTTCTACACTCTATATAGATTTATCTCCCCTCTCATTCTCTCTAGTATTCTGTCACTTGAGATTATTCTACTTTACTCTACCATCGATCATACACAACCTAGATCAACTCTCTTTTATGTAAAACTCTACTATCGATCCACACAAAACCTAGGTTGACTCTCTCTTCTATTTGACTCTTTAAAAATCTGACAAACTAAGAACCGACATGCTAGCAAATAAGCTACTAAGAAAGTAAGTAACAGAATAGGAGGTAAGTAACCCACATAAAACTTGGGTTCTTCCTTTTATAGACTACTTACATGTCACATTCAACCGACTTCATTCTATTAGACAATAGGCTGTTATTCCTATTCTAGTTACACTTGTCAGTAGGCACTATCGACCCAAAATACAAAGATGTTTTTATTCCTTACAATACATGTGACTCTATCCGAGTTCGTACCCACGATCTCTCAAGTTGTCCTTTTTAGTCATTGCATCATTGTACGCCTTCTCTATCGTGGTTCCTTTCATCGTGGCGGAACTTGTCACATCTTTCCCTTCTGCTGTGACTTTTCTTCTATTGTGGCTTCTCTTGTTTCACAAAATATTCTCCTGTCACAGTTTCCTCTGTGACTACTTCTTCTGCCTTAGCTCTTTCTTCCTTATTTGTTTTTGTCTTCCTCTGTCGCAGCTTCCTCTATAGCTACTTCCTCTACCTTGTTCTTCCTTCCACAACTGCTTCCGTCCTAGCTTCTCCTCTGTCTTCATATCCTTTTGTTGTATCTTCTTCTCCCTGTGAATAAACACTTTATCTTTCGAGCAGAATTCTAATTGAATTTTTCCTATCTTTTCCTAGGCCCAACATCTACAAACAATCCCTTCTTTCGTGAAGGATCCAACTTTGATATTTTCTCTTTGGGAATGTGCATGTATATTGGAAAACCAAATACTTTTAGGTGTCTGACTTCAGGATTTTCTCTGGTAAACACCTCTTCTAGATTCTTATTCCCAATGGAAATGTGGGAGATTCTATTATGGACATATACTATTGTTCTAGCTACTGCTGCCCACAGGTACATAGGTAGGCATTGATCATGGATCACAGATTTTATAGCTTCCATGATAGATCTATTATTCCTTTCTACCACACCATTTTGTTGTGGATTATAGGGAATGGTGAGCTCCCTCTTAATCCCAGTTTCTTTGCAGTAATCGTTGAATTCACCTGATGTGAATTCTACTCCATTATCTGATGTTAAGGTCTTGATCCTATTTCCAGAGAGGTTTTCTACAAGAGCCTTAAGCTCCTTGAACTTCTCAAATTATTCATCCTTCTTCTTCAAGAAATAAATCCAAGTTTTGCGGGAGTAGTCATCAATGAAGGAATAATAGTAAACATACCTTCTTATTGAAGTAGTTTGCATTGGTCCACATACATATGAGTGAACAATTTCTAGAATCCTTTTTGATTTACTGTTACTGCTTGAATAAGGTTTCTTGGTATTATTTCCTTGTTCACATCCTTTGTACACTCCTTCATGGTTTATCTGAATTTCTGGAAAACCTGTCATCACCTTGCTCACAATTGGTAATTCTTTGTAATTTACATGATCAAGTCACCTGTGCCATAACTCACATGGGATTATGGTTCTAGTCATCAAGGATGAGTCTCCATGTCCCTTTAATATGTAGAGTCCTCCTTCTTCAACTCCAATGACTACTTCATCATCTATAGTTTTTCCTTTTGTCCACATAAGAACTTCATCATCTACAAAAGAAAATCTAAAACCTATCTTACTAATGCTGAGATAGAAAGGGGATTCTTCTTTAGTCCTTAGACATACATGAAATCCTTCATCTTCATGGAATTTCCTGAGTCTAGGTTATCAGAGGCTTCTCCCATCCCTTTGATGGGATATTGATAATCATTTCCAATAATTAATTTGTGTGGAGAATCCTTCTGTTCAAGACAAGAGAGTGAATCCTTGTAACCTTTCATGTTCCTGGAGGCACCACTATATACTAGCCAAGTATAATTTTAAAAAACTGAACCTATGAGTGCTGAGAGTAAACCATATTTTTCACAGTAATCTTCATATTCTTTAGTTCTTTCTTCTTCTTCTTGATCATTATCTTCAACTCCATGGGCCTGGAATATTTTGTTGTTCTTCTTGAGTTGTGCCCTCTTGGTGTTGATGTATTTGTAACTTCGGAATGTATTCATCTATGTATCTTATGTATTGTAACCCGATGTTTATTCCGAGATGTATCTATAATGTAATTGAGTCATGTTGTCATGCCTCGATGTTTCGATCGGGAGGATCAATAATGTAAACAAGTCATGTCAAGTCATTATGGGTAACCCTCCGATTGTCTAAGGGTTAAAGTCCCCGCAGTTCCGAGGCACTAGGGTTATTAGAATCTCCTAGTAGAGGTCGGACCTGGTAGGGTTATAGTCATGTCAGGATTAGTATAAATAGAGAACTAGAGTCTCTATTTATAAAAAACAACTCATACACACTCAAGTGTAGCGCATAGTTGAGGAAGGAGAAGACACTGGGGCTAGACAAGAAGAAGATTACTGCTGTCGGGAGATCACTTACTATTTTGGGCTTTTACTGTTTTGGTGCTGATTCTATCTCTGAGGAAGTTGCGGGGTTTTCTCCATTTATGGTTTCCCTGAGGAAAAACACTGTGTTCATTGTCTCTTTGTTTGATTGTTGTACTTGTTATTCTCTTAGTTAAAGATCCTAATAATGCTAGCTTAATGTTGAAAAACTAACATGGTATCATAGCTAACCTGAGAAGAAGACACTGTGTAGCTGCGGGAACTAGGGCTTCCTAGTTTGTGGATATTCCTCCACATATTTTCAGCAAAATTAAGGTGGAATAAATCTCCTCCTTAGGGCGCATATTTGTGTCGAAGCAGAATCCAATTCTGAGGTTTTTTAGTTTTGGACCCGACACTACTTCCAGAAATTAGGGCTTTTCACAGAAGAGGATTTTTTCAGTGAGCCCAAGCTTGGATTGATCTCCTTCCCAAAATCGAATTTAGGGACAAATTTCAAGACATTTGGGTGGATAGATCTCCGGAAAAGAAAAACCCTAATTTGCTCTTGAACCAACTCTGCAGGATTTCAGCTCAAGTTTCAGATTCGACATCTTGACCTGGTAAGATCTAAAATCTTTTGTATTTCCATTTGAGGTTCTCAGTTAAGATGTCTCATCG
>LPNX010235412.1:96234-230995 GCA_001517045.1 Pseudotsuga menziesii | reverse complement strand
CGAGCCTGGAAGTATAGGATCTCCCTGGTCCTGGAAGAGAATGAGTTAGACTCCTACATCCATGAGGAGGTTCCAGTTCCAGAGGGAGATGAGGCAAAGGAATTACATAAGAAGAAGATGGTTATGGAAAAGAGGATCATTACTGATTCTATAAAGGATCACCTTATACCTTAGGTGTCCTCTCTTGAGACACCTAAAGCTATGTTTGATGCCCTAACCAAGTTGTTTGAAGGGAAGAACATAAACCGGAAGATGACTCTGAGGAATCAACTGAAGAATGTGAAGATTCAGAATGCAGAGACTATCCAGTCCTACTTCACAAGGGTTTCTCAGATCAAGGAACAATTAGAAGCTATAGATGAAGAAGTGGAGAATGCAGAGATTGTGATGACAACACTGAATGGCCTTCCTAGGTCATGGGATTCTTTCATCCAAGGAATCTGTGCTAGAAAGAAGTTAGTCAAATTCAGCAGACTATGGGAAGAATGTTCTCAAGAAGAAGCACGGATAGCAGCTCGAGAAGAGAAGATGGGAAGTAAAGATCAAGCTCTCACAGTTCACTCTAAGAAAGGCAGAAGAAAACCTCATCACTTTAAAGGTAAGAATCCTCATCATAGAGATAACAATAGAAATGACCCATCTAGATTAATATGTTATACATGTGATGAAATAGGACACTTTGCAAAAGGTTGTCCTAAGAACAAGGTCCGCTCTCATAAGAAGAAGGGGAACAAAAGAAGACATCATGCTCATGCTGTAGAGGATTATGAACCATCCAAGAAAAGAACTAGATATGAAAGTGAAGATTCTTTAAGGGAGGATGAATATGTTTTGATTTCCGCTCTCACAAGTAACATTACTCATGGTAGTGATGATTGGCTTATAGACAGTGGGGCTTCCAAACATATGACTGGATTCAAGGAATCCTTTGTCAGAATGTCAGAACATGAATCACCTCACAAGGTGTTACTAGAAGATGACTACCAATATCCAATAAAAGGTAGTGGGAAATCTTCCTATAAACTAGACTCTAGAAAGTCTCTAACAATGGAAGAAGTATTGTTTGTGCCAGGACTCGAGAAGAACCTTCTCTCCATATCAGCATTGGATGCAAAAGGAATGAGGGTTGCATTCATAGATGGCCAAGTCATCATGTGGCCAAGAGGTAACACTATCGATGATGTAGTGGTGATTGGAGAACAAGAAGGAGGTTTGTAAAAATTGAAGGGCCATCCGGAACAAGCCTTGATCCATGACACAGTAGAGCAAAATGAGCTTTGGAATAGAATGCTTGCACATGTGCATTACAGAGCACTACCTATTGCAAGCAAAGTTGTTGAAGGTCTTCCAGAATTCCAAGCAAAACATGATGGGATCTGCAAAGGACGTGTGAAAGGAAAGAATACAAAGAAGACATTTCTTAGCATCGAAAGCAAAGCCAAATGAATCCTAGAAATCATCCACTCCGATGTATGCGGTCCTATGTCATCAAACTCACTAAGCGGGTATGCATACTATGTTTCTTTTATTGATGATTTTTCTAGGAAGACATGGGTTTACTTCATGAAGAACAAAGATGAAGTATTCAACAAATTCAAGGAATTCAAAGCCTTGATCGAGAACCGCACTGAAAAGAAGATCAATACTTTTCGATTAGATACTGGCAGAGAATTCACTTCGAATGAATTCAAATAGCTATGAAAAGAATCAGGTATTAAGAGGGAGTTGTCCACTCCTTATAATCCACAATAGAATGGGATTGCGGAACGGAAGAACATAACTATCATGGAAGCTGCAAGAGCCATGCTTCATGATCAAGATCTTCCTATGCGTCTTTGGGTGAAAGCTGCCAGAACAACTGTGTATGTACAAAACCGTACTCCACATAGAGTACTCGAGAACAAGAATCCTGAATAAGTCTTCTCCGGCAAGAAACCAGAAGTCAGCCATCTCAGAATATTCGACTGTCCTGTGTACATACACATTTTGAAAGAGAAGAGAACAAAATTAGATCCTTCAGGAAAGAAGGGTATATTTGTGGGATACTCTGAAAGCTTGAAGGATTACAGAATATATTTTCCAGGGTACAAGAAGATTGACATTAGCAAGGATGTGACATTTGATGAAGACACAGCTTACAACAAATCCAGAAAGAGACCTGCTAAAGAACTTGAAGAAGCAGAAGTAGAAGCACCCAGAATTCATGATACAACCATGAATGAAGAAGCTCAAGAAGAAGATCGAGAATTTGAAGAACCAAAAAGACCTGTAGATCCACTTCTGGAGAATAATCCTCATAAGAGGAAACCTTCTTGGGTATAAGAACTTATCCAAGGTGCGGAAAGATATGGGGCTCCAAAAGAGAATCACAGAGAAAGAAAGAGAACTAGATCTTGCTCCAGGTATGTAGCTTTACTATGTGATTTCCTTGATAAAGAACCTTCCAGTTACGAAGAAGCAGTAGAACAGAAAGAATGGAAGGATGCTATGATCGAAGAATACCAATCGATCATGAAGAATGATGTTTGGGATTTTGTCCCAAGACCAGAAGGGAAGTCAGTTGTAACTTCCAAATGGATCTACAAGATCAAGCATGCTGCAGACGGTAGCATTGAAAAATATAAAGCAAGATTTGTGGCACAGGGTTTCTCTCATAAAGAAGGAATAGATTATGAAGAAACCTTTGCACCTGTAGCTAGATACACTTCCATCAGATCGGTACTTTCTCTGGTTGCAGTGATGAAATGGAAGATACGCCAAATGGATGTCAAGAATGCTTTCTTGAATGGTGTAGTAGAAGAGGAAGTGTATGTAGAGCAGCCACTCGATTTTGAGACACATGACAGAGAGTCTCATGTATGCAGATTGAAGAAATCCCTGTATGGTTTGAAATAGACACCCAGGACCTGGTATGTCAGAATTGACAGCTTTCTATCCAGTTTGGGCTTTACCAAGAGTAAAGCAGATTCCAACCTTTACTACAAGGTTGAAGATGGAAACCCAGTGATGCTTCTACTATATGTAGATGATCTATTTGTAACAGGTACGGATGGGTTGATTACTGATACGAAGAGAAAGCTTGCTGCTGAGTTTGAAATGAAGGACTTAGGGATGATGCATTACTTTCTAGGTATGGAGGTGTGGCAGAGTACAGATGGAATCTTCCTTGGACAAGGCAAGTATGCAGTAGAGATCCTGAAGAGGATTGGGATGATGGACTGCAAGGCTATGGCCACACCTATGGGATCAAACCTGAAGCTATTGAGCAATGCTTCATCAGAGTCGGTTGATGCTACGATGTATCATCATATGATTGGGTCATTGATGTACCCGACGAACATGAGACCAGACATTTGCTTTCCTGTGAACACCTTGAGCCAGTTCTTGACAGATCCGAGAAATGTTCACTTAATTGTTGCAAAGCATATTCTGAGGTACCTGAGGGGTACAGTTGATTATGGGCTTAAGTACGATGTGAATAAGAAGATTAACCTGGAGGGTTATGTTGATTCAGATTGGGCAAATAGTGCCATCGATAGGAAGAGCACTTCAGAGTGTTGCTTCAGTATGGGATCAGGTGTGATCTCTTGGTTTAGCAGGAAGCAATCCTATGTGGCACTGAGTACAGTTGAAGCAGAGTATGTCACAGCTTGTTCAGCTAGTTGTGAGGTAGTATGGCTATGGAAGCTACTGTCTAATTTATTTGATCTCCAGTTGGATGCTACTTGTATACATTGTGACAACCAGAGTTGCGTAAAGTTGTTAGAGAATCCAGTGTTCCATGACAAGTCGAAGCATATCAAGATCAAGTACCACTATATCAGGGATATGGTGCAGAGGGGAGCAGTGAAACTCTAGTCTGTTGTGACGGAGGAATAGATAGCTGATGTCTTGACAAATCCATTGGCTAGGGTGAAGTTTGAGTACTTCAGGGAGAAGCTTGGTGTTCTCCAGATTGAGATTTCCTCCAAGGGAAAGTGATGAGTCCCATATCCTTTCTGTCATGGTGAGAGGATTGGTTCCTTCCATGTCAGATATGAGTGCTACGATCCATAGCCATTTTGATGAGTAGGTCAGATATAAGGGCTAAGCCATTCTGTCATGGTGAGAGGATTGGTTCCTTCCATGTCAGATATGAGTGCTGAGATCCATAGCCATTCTGACGAGTAGGTCAGATATAAGGGCTGAGCCATTCTATCATGGTGAGAGGATTGCTTCCTTCCATGTTAGATATGAGTGCTGGCCATTCTGTTGAGTAGGATAGATGTAAGGGCAATTGACATTCTTTGAATGGAGCTACCTGGTGAGGTACCAGGAAAACTCAGTCTAGGATTGAGAAGCCATTTTGATGTGATAGAGGGATGTGTTCCCACTTGATCAGATGTAAGGGCTGAACCATTCTGTCAGGGCTAAAGGATTAAGTTCCTTCCATGTAAGATGTGAGTGTTGGCCATTCTGACGAGCAGGTTGGATGTAAGGGCAACTACCATTCTCTAGGAGAATGGAGGCACCTGCTCAGTTACCAGGTAGCTAAGTCGAGGAGGACTGGGGGCCATTTTGATATGACTGTAGGATTGGTTCCTAGAAGATCAGATGTGAGTGCAGATCCCTTCCATCATTGTGAGCAGGATGTGTTCCCTCCTAGATGGATGTAAGTGTAGAGCCCTTCCATCATTGTGAGCAGGATGTGTTCCCGCCTGGATGGATGTAAGTGCAGAGCCTTTTCATCATTGTGAGCAGGATGTGTTCCCTCCTAGATGAATGTAAGTGCAAAAATATTTCATCATTGTGAGAAGGATGTGTTCCAGCCTGGATGAGAGTCTTTCATCACTGTGAGTAGGATGTGGTTCCGGCCTGGGTGGAAGAACATAGTTCTTCCATCATTGTGAGAAGGTTATGGTTCCGACCTGGATGAAAGTGAGGAAATATTCCATCATTGTGAGCAGGATGTGTTCCATCTTGGATGGAAGTGCAGAACTCTTCCATCATTGTGAGCAGGATGTGTTCCAGCCTGGATGGATGTGAGTATCATGCCTTTCTGATGAGTAGGTCAGATATAAGTGCTGAAGAAGACCTACATGGGGGCTAGGCCTACAACCAACATGAAAAAGGGCTGGCTCTGTAGAACTTCCTGTGACGAGAATAATCATGATATAGCACTAGTGATGATCCAGATCGAGTGATAATCCAAATTCAGTGATGACGATCCAGCAGTGATGATCCAGATCGAGTGATGATCTAGATCCAGTGATGATGCCTAGTGATGATCCAGATCGAGTAATGATCTAGATCTATTGATGATGATCTAGATCGAGTGATGATCCAGATCCAGTGATGATGATCTAGATCGAGTGGTGA
The DNA here is from genome assembly GCA_001517045.1 of Pseudotsuga menziesii. Taxonomy (NCBI): domain Eukaryota; kingdom Viridiplantae; phylum Streptophyta; class Pinopsida; order Pinales; family Pinaceae; genus Pseudotsuga; species Pseudotsuga menziesii. Next base: position 225,637 of record LPNX010235412.1, on the reverse strand, counting down.
TCCAGATCCAGTGATGTTGTCCCATGATGATCCAGATCGAGAGATTATCCAGATTCGAAGATGAAGATGACTTAAAGATAAAGATGATTTGAAGACAAATATGACTTGAAGACTTAGAAGACTTGAGAAACAGATGACGAGATGATCTAGCTGATATAGAGAAGAAGACCAGTACTGAAAATTGTGTCGAAAGAATACCTTCCTAGTTAAGAGGGAGTGTTGATGTATTTGTAACTTCGGAATGTCTTCATCTATGTATCTTATGTATTGTAACCCAATGTTTATTCTGGGATGTATCTATAATGTAATTGAGTCATGTTGTCATGCCTTGATGTTCCGATCGGGAGGATCAATAATGTAAACAAGTCATGTCAAGTCATTATGGGTAACCCTCTGATTATCTAAGGGTTAAAGTCCCCACAGTTCCGGGGCACTAGGGTTATTAGACTCTCCTAGTAGAGGTCAGCCCTGGTAGGGTTTTAGTCATATCAGGATTAGTATAAATAGAGAACTGGAGTCTCTATTTTATTAAAAACAACTCATACACACTCAAGTGTAGCGCATAGTTGAGGAAGGAGAAGACACTGGGGCTAGACAAGAAGAATATTACTACTATCGGGAGATCACTTACTATTTTGGGATTTTACTGTTTTGGTGCTGATTCTATCTCTGAGGAAGTTGCAGGGTTTTCTCCATTTATGGTTTCCCCGAGGAAAAACACTGTGTTCATTGTCTCTTGTGTTTGATTGTTGTACTTGTTATTCTCTCAGTTAAAGATCCTAATAATGCTAGCTTAATGTTGAAAAACTAACACTTGGAACAGTTTATGGAGATGTGTCCCATCTTGTGACAAGTGAAGCATTCATAACCCGAGAAGTATTTCTTAAACTTCTTATTCTTCTTAATGCATTGCAATTTCCTGGGAGGATGATCATAACTCTTCCTCTTGTTCTTGCCTTTGGTATGGACTATTAGGTATTGATATTCACTTTCATTTAGTTTCTCTTCTCTGACTTCTATTATTTCTTCTTCTTGAACATATTCTTCCCATAACTTTCGAAACCTGACCAACTTTCTTCTGGATAATATTCCTCAAATAAAATATTTCCAATCTCTTAGAAGACCATTTAGGGTAGTCGTTACAACTTCTGCATCTTACATCATGTCACCAATAGATTCCAACTGCTCCTTGATCTAGAATACTCTTGTGAAGTATGAGTGCATAGTTTCTGACTTCTAAGCCTTTACACCTTTGAGTTGATTTCTCAAAGTCATCTTCCTGTAGATATTTATTTATTCAAATAGGTTGGATGGGGCATCAAACATTTTCTTTGGTGTTCTCCTTGGAGATACTTGAGATATCAAGTTATATTTGATGGAGACAACTATGATTCTTTTATCCTTAATCATATCCTTCTTATGCTTGGCCTTAGCTTCATCTCCTTCTATTTTTGCAACTTCCTCCTTTATGAAGCCTTCTAGGTCATTCTCTTTTAGGATGAGCATGATCTAGTACTTCCATGCTCTGAAGTTCTCAACGCCCTTAAGATTCTCATCCATATTAGTATTGTTTTTCATATTTAACATAATGAGAAACTCAAATAGTAATAGAAGAAATAATACTTACTTGGAGAAGATTGCTCCTGGCTGACCTCCTTCGGGATGACCTAGGGTTTGATGAAAAAACCCTAATTTTCTAGTTGGAATCACTTGTAGGGATGAGTGGTGGAAAATATGCACCTCCACAAGGGGATATAGACTGTATCTTACTTTTTATGATATTGATGATGAAACCTCAAGAAAATTGAATCCCTAGTTCTTCCCAGCAGAAGTGTCAGGCCCAAAAATGAAACTTCTTGGAATTTAGTTATGTTTTCACAGAAAGATGCGCCCTCCTAGGGAGAGTTGAGTGAACCCTGTTTTTTGGTTGATTTGTCGAGGGAATTATTCAGAACAATAAACCCTAGCTATACAATTCCTCCCTTTAGGGTGGCTTTGATACCATGTTAATTTTTATTAATTGCTTAGATCATATTCTAAAACAATTTACAATGGTAGGATCATTGAAAGAACAAGTATAGTCACACAAGAGAACACAAATATTTATCTTGGGAAACCCTCATGGGGGAGAAAACCCAACAAAACTTCCTTAGTATAGAACTCAACCAAAATAATGTAAAACCCCAAGACAACTTTTTCTCTCTCTTTTTGGCACACTTCTTCTTCCTCCTGTTGTAGACTAGCTTGAGTGAAAGTGAGTACAAATGAAGGAGGTGCCTCCCTATATATATTTGAATCTTGACTTGAACAAAACCCTAACCAAGCTGACTTGTCTAACTGACAGGGCCGACTTGACTAGTAGGATACCAAAATAATATTTATTATAATGACTCATGGGTACTATTGATCCGACTTACATCTGAAGTTTTACATTGATTATTTCAATGACTTTTACATGACCAATTGCATCAGTGACAACTCTCGAAGGAGGAATACAATTAGTACAACTAGAATATCTTATGAAGTTAAAATATTTTAACAAACCGGACACAAAATAAAATTTTAGTATAAGATTTAACTACACCCCTGATAAAGTCATGACATAAACAACCTTGTTGAAAGAGTTCTATGACATGTTCACTTGGTCCTATAATTAGATGTTGTGTATGGACCTCTCCATTTTCAACATCACATGGACACTTGTCTCAAAATCCATCCCATTTGATAGAAACAACATCCCACTCTCCTAGGAAAATGCATTACCATCCAAGTAGAAATTGAAACAATGGATAAGGCCACATTCATCTTCTCCATCCCATACAAAACTTGGGTGTAAAAACCTATCGCTATAAATAATAAACAAGGGAACATCCATGTCTACATATAATTTTGATATTTATATAAGACATCGCCCAAAGGAAACTATCCAACACCCTTCATCAACCAAATCATTGATGCTTACATGAGCCATGAGGTTCTCACCTTCATGGATGAATTCTCTGATTATAATTAGATGCAAATCCAATAACAAGGCTGATAAAAAACAAACTTCATGACACCTTGGGGTACTTTCACCTACTATTTCATGCCTTTTGGCCTTAAGAGCATTGGTTCCACCTTATAGTAAACCATGAGAAACATCTTATATTACATTATCAAGATGATCATAACCTATTTATATTATGTCATTGTAATCCAAAATGAGGAATGGTCACTTCCATGATTTACGTGTTATTTCTCTATGATTATGACAATAGTATATTTTAGTCTTAATTCCCTTAAATGCGTGTTTTGTGTCATGACAGGGAACCTTCTCACATTCATTATATCCAACCAAGGCATCACTATGGATCTCTTAAAGTCTAATAAATCACATAATTTCCTCCCCCAAGCATGATCCACCAAATCCATAGATTGCAAGGAAAATAAATATCATCAGGTAGTTCATCCTTGAATATTCTTCCATCGTACATGGCTTCCTATGATTACTTCATAAGGGTTCCTCATTCATTTAAGATGAGAGAATACCTTGTATACCAAATGATCCTTGTGACATTAAACAACATTGTCGAAAGTAAAATTGCTCTTATAGACCCATCACCACTCCACGACATCATTTCCTTGTGGTTGAGGAACAAATTCCCAAGTCCGATTCTTCTTCAAAAAATCAACTTCATAAAACATAAAAATTTCCTGTTCAAGAACTCCCTGAGAATCAAGGTAAGTGTTAGGATCATAGGTGTCAATAACGCATGTCATCAGTGCAACATTACCATGCTATTTCTAAATGTGACTTTGCCGACCAATAGTAGCATCTCCAACATCCGGTTTAGTAGATTCAATTGTCTTAGTAGCCCACCGAGATAAATAAGTTGGTGTCGTTTTAGGTCAGTGATTGTCAGTTGAATAATTTGGTGTGTTGGTGTCTTCAGTTATGGTATACCAACTACCAATTGACTCATTAGTGAAATTATTCGGTTTGGTCGAAACTCTAAGGAGTGCTACTATCAATCCAAATTCTCCAAGAATATCAAACAGATAATTGTGCAATAGACCAGAGGAGTAATTAAACAAGTTATTACCTGAAATATTCTCATCAAAGATCACAATCCTACTCAAAATTATTTATTTTTTGACAGGGTCAAACAATCTATAGGGATTTGATTCATCAAAATAGTCCATCATGATGCAAACAAGACTCTTTGCATCCAATTTCTTCTTATAGTTATCACTAATATGTGCCTAGGTAACACATCCAAAGGTTCTCAAGTGTTTGGTGGAGGTTTTTTTTTGTTCCACTTCTCAACTGGAGTCATGTCAATGGAATCTATAGTCAATACGAGGTTTAGCAGATAGTTTGAATATTAAATAACTTCTTCCAAAATTTTAGTTCAAAGACCTTTGGTCTACAATAGTCACCAAGCCATTTCCACCAAAGTTTGATTTTTCCTCTATGTGATTCCATTCTACCGAGGGGTATGAGGGGCATACCTTTACCAAGGAATACCATTCTGCAAAAGATATTATTCAAACTATTGACTCACACATTCACCACCATTGTTTGATCTTAAACATTAGACATTCTAGCCACATTGCTTTTAAGCCAATTCCATGAATTCCTTGAATATTTCAAAGGCATGACTATTATTTTTCAAGAAATATACCCATGTAAATCTATATAAATCATCAATAAGGGTCAAAATATACTTCACACTTTCTAGTGAAGGTTTGTTCATGCAACATAAATCACTGTGAATAAGTTCCAATTGATTTTGTGCTCACCATTCTTTCTTAGAATCAAAGGGTGCCTAAAAATGATTTCCAAGCACACATCCTCTACATAATCCATCAAGTGGAATAGTCTTTAGGAGACCAATAACTTATTGTTAGTTACCATCATTTTCAAACTTAGAAAGTTCTTATGTCCAAGTCATTCATGCCAAATATGATTTTTGTCATCGGTCTGAGCAATGAGTGCTACACATCCAGTCGGTCTAGTCGATCAAGGAGAATCATAGAACTTAAAATTATTTCTTTGGGTTCCAAAAATATTGAAGTAATAGTTTCTCCCCCAAGCTTCATTTCCTTTACGAGAAAGTGATATGACCAAAATTCAACAGCCTTGTTGGTCGGTGTAAGTTGAGAAACCGACAACAAATTTTCGCTCAAGCTAGGCACATGATAGACATTGGATATTTGACCATGTTTTCATTCAACATTAACACTTACAAAAACCATTAGAGCATAATCATCAATGACATAAATATTCTATTTTAGAGCTCCACTTAAGAAAGAGAACATAGAAGCATCCTTAGCCATATGATGGGTACAACTAGAATTGAATATTCATTTTGTCGAATAGGTATGGGAATGTAATGCATGCGAAGTGATAACAGAGAAGGTAAAGGTTTTAATACGTTAGTTGATGCTCTATCCTCAAGGTTCTTGATCTTTTCCTCCAAGTCCTTCGTCTTCTTCCAACATACTTTCTTGACATGTCCAACTTTCCCACAATAATGTTAGGTTTTTTTCTTGCAATCCTTCTTTGTCGATGATGATTCTTCAGTATTCCCCTTAGTAGGTTGGTTGATACATTATGGTCAATGATTTAGTTGACCATGTTATTTATAATTTTGCTTACCCTTTCCCTTGAGCAAGTGAGCATGGTGTTTGGTCCTTAACTTCCTTTCTTCAAGAAACGTTTATTGGTATTTAACCAACAAATCAAAAAATATATTAAAGGTGATGTCTTTACCATATTGATTACGTGACATCCAATTGGAGTGAAAGGAGGAGAAGAAGACATCATAAGGGTTCCTCAAATTCATCAGGACTAGTTCAATGAGATGTCCATCCCTTTTCAGAAAATCCTTACCACATTTGTACAATTTCAATTGTAGGTCTTGATGCGAGCTAAATAGTCCTCAATCCTATCAATGAAAATGGGTTCCAAAGAGATTAAATCTTTATCTATATGTATTAATTTAATTTCATTGACCTTGTTAAATAGTGACTTTGACTTACTCCATACAACATGAGGACAATCAATCCCACTTGTATGAAAGTGAATCTCCCTTGAAATGTAGGTCATGATGACCCCAACATCCTCATCCTTCTTTCCATTGATGAACAACATATCCTGGTCATCCATAAAAAATGGAATAGTGACCTTCATATACTACAGTTGGGAGACCATTCAAGGTGGTCATTACAACTTTTTCTTTTTCCACCATGTCTCCAATATCCATATCTCTTAGGTCTTGAGTTCCTTTGATGCCTTTGATTCTTTCTAGGAGATTGATCACAATCATTTCTCTTGTTTGATCCTTTATTTGCATGAGTTGATAAGGCTTGGTATTCATATAGTTTTATCTTTTCTTCTCTGTTATCTATCCTTACTTCTTCCTGCACACATTCTTCCCAAATTTTAATAAACTTGGTCGGCTTTATTCTAGCACATATTCCTCTTATGAAAGATTATTAATCTCTTGGGAGACAATTCAAGGCAGTCATTACAACTTTCTCTTCTTCCACCATGTCTCCAATAGCCTCCAATTATTCTTTGATATGAGATACTCTGGTAAAGTATGATTGCATAGTTTTTTCCTTTTGGATCTTCACTCCCTTGAGTTGATTTCTCAAGCTCATTGTTCCGTTGATGTTTTTTCCTTCAACTGGTCAGTGCATCGAACATTTATTTTGGAGTATTCTTTGAGGATAATTTAGGAATCAAGTGATCCTTGATAGAGTCAGGTATGATCCTATTAGCCTTGACCATATCCTTTTTATGATTTGATTTTTCTTCATCTCCTTCAGGTTTTGGACTTCATCTTTGACATAGCCTTCTAGGTCATGTTCTTCAAGGATGAGCATGAATTTGTACTTCCATGCTCTAAACTTCTCTGTTCCTTCAATTTCTAATCAAGCTTGGTGTTGTTTTTCATATTCACTGAATGACAACCTTAAATGGAAATATAAGAAGTATAACTTACTAGTAGGAAGGTTGCTCCTTGAGCCAACTTCAGCCTGGCATAGAGTTTAACAGAGAAACCCTAATTTTTCAAGTTGGAGACATTGAAAACATGTATGGATGAAAATATGTGCCTCCCTAAGGTGAGCTGAGAAATGTGGTCCTTCCTCTAAAACCATGGACAAAAGCCTGAAAAATCTAATGCCCTAGTTCCTCCACGTAGTAGTGACAAGTCAAAAAATGAAAATCTTCAGAATGGAATTATGCCACCATAGAAAGATGTGCCATCCTAGGGAGAGTTGATATGTCCTTATTTTTTAGTTGATCTGTTAAGGGAGTTGCCGGGAATAAAAAAACCCTATCTTCTTGTAAGGCAGGACAAACTGCTGCATAATGACTTCTTTTAGGTTGGCTCTGATACCATGTTGTATATTTAAATTTTTTATGCCCATTAACAAGAAGATCACTGAAAGAATGACAAGCACAACAAGACAAATAAGATACAACGATTTATCCTGGGAAACCCTCATGGGGAAGAAAACCCAACACAAATCCCTCGATATAGAATCCAACCAAGTATAGTGTAAGGCCCCGAGAATAAGATAGACTGTTTCTTCTCCTCCAAATGGACTCCTCTTTCTCTCTCATGTGAACTTGATTGAGTTGCGAGTATAACCAAATGAGGAGGGAACCTCATCTATTTATATAGATCAAAAGGTAAGTCTAATAACCCAACATGGCCGACTTCATCTCTCCACCAGGGCCAACTTGCCTTGGGAGACACATAACAACTTTAACCACAACTTTGTGGGTACTATTGAACCAACTTACAATGGAGGTTTAATCTAAATATTTTTACATGACCAAATACATCAAGGACATCTCCAATTGGAGGAATAACATCTCTTGAAAGGAGTGATACAATAATATAATAAAGGTACAATAGAATATCTTTTGTAGTTACATTATTTCAATGAAACACACTTATAGAATGCATGATGTATTCTTTTTTATTCATAGAGTTTAGATACACATATTTCAAATTCTTTGTAGATTTTACGTGCACAGTTCTCTATAAAAAAACATCTTCCCCTGCTATGGATCCAAATATTATGACCACATTTAGATTTATTTAATTATTGCTTCATGTTTTGGTACAATTTGTAGAATATTTACATTTATTAGAATATTTATTTTCTCCAAAATATTTGGCAATCTTCCATGGAGTGCTCCCTTACTCCATAGTGGTCGTAGAATTTCAAGTCAACCTTGTTCTTAAAGAGATAATGCATACTAATGCGATCGTCTTTGAAACAAATAAAACAATTTCTTATGTAGAATCCACATCACCCTCCTTTTCTTCCACATTAGCCTTCACTTCTTGCATAATCATTCTTTCATTCTTGTTGGGGTGATTGGTTTTTATTTTTGTTTTGTATGGTTATAGACTGTTTTATATTTAGGCTTTTTCTTCCCATTATCATGACATTATGATGTGGTGAGTGTTAACTTCAATTATAACAGACCATATTTTCTTTGTTTTTGTGAAATTACAGGGATAGTCTCTTGTATTGTGATTAGTCATTGACTCACAAATTTCATAGTATATCCAACTTCAACCTTTCAACCATATTAGGAGATATCAATTCCTTGAAGTGGTATCCATCTTTTTTGTTCCACCCACCCTTGCATGTTGTACACCATATATATACCCTTCTCAACTACAGTGTGGGATCTTATACACAGAATTTTGCATCCTTCAAAGTTTTTCCTCCAATCTTCTATTAGTTCATAAGATTACCCAATCCTCATTTATTTCAATTGGCTGGGATTTAATTAGTGCTTATTCATAAGTCTTATTTCATTCATTATGAACGGCGCTCTAATCTTCTACAACCATTCATCCAAACAATTAGACAATAAGTTATTTATTTATATCATAAGGACTTTGGCCAAGCAGGGGCCTTAAATATCTCATCATTAGAGTTACATATAAACTCATCTAACAATTTCTTTATTTCTTTGAGATTATTTGTAATATGATTAACATTTGAGGTTCTAAATAATGACAAGAAGTCATTCTTTATATGATCCTTTATTCTGTTATAGTTTTTTATACAATCCATGAACAATGTTAATGCTCTTCTTTATAAAGCTTCAAGAAATTATGGCATTTGTTTTACTTTGACAGTGGTATCTATTGCACACTATATCTTTTTGTAGATAAAAAATTGTTTTTATGGGTATTTATCTCCTTTGTATAGGGAGAGGTTACATGATTTCTATCGACAATTGATTTATGGTGGTTCTAGTGCTATTATAGGAGTTGATTATCTTTGATTCTCATATGGAGGTTCTTCATTGCTTTGTTTTTTATCAATTTTCTTTTCTTCTTATTACACTTATTCGTACTCAATATGGTACTATTGAGATTTATATTATACTTGCAAGTCAATTGAGGCTTGTATTCCTTCACCTTTTCTTTATTTTGTTTTCTTTGTTTCTTTTTTCTAATGCACATTCTATTTTCCTCTTAGGTGATGCTTGGTTTCCTCCATTCCATGTCATGATTTCTTCTTGTATTGGTCTTCTTCAATGTGGGTTAACTAGTGTTTTCTTCTATAGATTCATCTCATGGTAGTTATCCCCCCATTGTAGACCCTGACTCTTCTCATGTTGACAATGATGGCAACAACATTCATTTCATGCTTTGTTTAGTCACTTTTCTGATAAAGTATTTCCACTCTCCCTACTTCTTCCAGTTGGTATTTGACGATGTTCTGGAGTTTGATATGATTGACTCCTTTCTTTAATAAGGACAAAATGTGTAACAAATATGACAATAGGTAGAAGAAATTGTTGTCTGGTATGTCTATGAAGAATATTTACTACACATTATTAAGGGACGCACCCTCCCAAATTGCTTGGCCTTAGTAGAATTCACCTATAATTTCCTCATACCATATTTACTAGTTCGTTATGCTTTTACTAATACGTTTTGACAACAATTGATTGTCTTTTATGATCATGTGTTGTATCTTTTGATCAATTCTTTGTCTCCAAGATCATTCACTCCAAAAACTTCACAAGGGTTTTTGTATATATTCATGCCCTAACTCACACAAGGGTTAATTGATTTCTTTCCAATTTCCTTTCACACCAATCACTTATCTCTTTCTCGTTGAGAATCTAGATGCATTCATCCATCTACTCTGCAATGTGTGTCTAAGATCAGTTCACTACTGGTAACAAAACCAATGTCGTAATATGAGAGATTACAAAATAATCTAGTTATTAGTAATGTGACAATAAACCACACTATACAATCTATATCTGACAAAATCATACAAACATAGATGCATGAGGGGAGAGAGAGTACCAAGAATAAGTGGGATTGACTGATTACAGGAACATATGTTATGTATTTATATTGTTTACACAAAGGGAAGACATCTATAGCTATTGTTGAATTAACTTGACCATTTAGTAAACTCATACAATTACAGCCAGGGTAAGAAAATAAATTGTTAATTGGTCATTTTGACTCTCAAATATTGCCTATATTTACATAAAATATATTATTTTATTATAATATTGGCCAAAATTTGTAGTAGTAAATTTTATGTTTCATATTTAATATTTTCCTACCTATCTATATACATTATTTTTTCAATCTGAAATAATCGCCTATAATACTATACTTGAGCTTACTTTTAAAATCCTTAAAATGTAACGGATTACAACTCTAGTCAACACATTATCAAGTCAACTCATCAAATAAGCTCCCATAATATATGGTTTTGTCAACACAAATAAGCTCCCATAATACATGGTTTTCATCCCCGGAGTTGTTTACTCATTATGCACTTGAGTATAAAAAATTTGGGTCAAAGCTAGCACAAGATCCACCTCTCAAGGTTTTTAAGTTAAATTTAATTGTACACTTGAGTATAAAAGCACAAATTCACTTCTCAAAGTTTTTAAGTTAAATTTAGTTGTACACTTTAATATAAAAGCTTGAGTTAAAACTAGCAACAAATTCACTTTCCAAATTTTTTAAGTTTAATTCAGTTGTGCACTCGACTATAAAAGTTTGAGTCAATAACTAGTAACAAATTCATCCCTAAATTTCGACTATAAAAGTTTGAGTCAATAACTAGTAACAAATTCACCCCTAATTTTTTTGAAGTTTAATTTAATTGTGCACTTGAATATAAAAATTAATAGCAAATTCACCTATCAACATTTTAAAGTTAAATTTAATTGTGCTCGTTAGATTTGATAAGTGTACACTTATCTCCATTAAGTGCGATGAAGTTAAATGAAACTATGAAATGAAACTTTACACCTTAATAAACATAAGAATGTGACTTTTAAATATGAAATGAAACGTTATTCAATAATACAAATACAAATATGATTTAAAATCAATACGAATTAAGGAAAAAAAGGTGATTTTTCTGTTAGTATAAAATGATATCATGATTCTATATATATAATTTAAATATTTAATAAATATTAATATAAAAAAGATTGGTAAAAATTAAGGAAAATGTAATTTTTGTTTATGATTCGAGATTATATTTTTATATATAATTTAAATATTTAATAAATATTAATATGAAAGTGATTTACTGGTTATGGGATAGAAATTTAAAATAAAAATAAAAAATGAAAAACTTGATAGTCAATGCAACCTTTAATTGAATAGAATTTCCAGATTAAGAACGCATAAAATAAAATATCTTCTATAATCTCAACTACCGGCCAATCGTTTGATGTAATTCCTAAAGTTATGTGTGAGTTATATTACATACAAAATGCACTCCAGCCTTACTTTTCCCTCTCTGGTCCAAAGATATCCTTGTCGGTATCGCTAACACCATTGGAAGATTTGTTGCTTTGGAGAAAGATTTCCATACATCTTTCGACAAACGCTCTGCCAGGGTACTTGTGGAAGTGGATGTCTCGCATGGGCTCCTCCCTGAGATTGAGATTGACTGTAACAATGTTGTTATTACTCAGAAGCTAGATTATCTGAAGATACCGTTTCGATGCAGTTACTGCCACGAAACCGAGCATTTGAGGAAATCTGGCTCCTTTTTATTACATGGCCTCCTTGTGCATGCAGGCTTCTTCGACCCTGAGCCTCCTCTTGTTAGCTCGCCCTCTACTTCCTCTCCTCACCATTTACCTCGGGATTCTTTGCCATGAGTAGAACCACTTTCTGATTCACCTAATCCACCTCCCATGGGTGGGCCGTATGACTCGTCTTCCCCTACCTCTGTGGGAGACTTGACCAAGGGGGAACTTCTGTATATTAAGGATGTTGAATCTTTAGCCCTTTCTGCTTCTCATTCTTGCAATGACCAGATTGTAAACCTCCATGACCAGGTTGTCTTATCATCTCCTCCCCCTTTCAATCTGGAACATTTTCCCCCACTTCCACCACATTCTTCTCCTACTAATAATTCACCTCATAGCCCCTTAACCACCCCCTCCTTCGATGACCCCACCCTCCTCAAATCCTTGGATATTTTCATTGACAAGTCTCCCATCTCACCTTTGGTTCTTCCTCTAAACTCTATCAGATTCAAGAACGTTACCATCAGAAAGGCTAAGAAAGGGGGTAAAAATCTACAGCCTTCCACTGGTCATTATACCCCACTTTCGGCCCGTATCAAAGCTACAGTTAGATCTAATTCCTCATCTCAGGCACTTAGAGCATTGTCTCCTGCATCTCAGGTTAACCCATGAATATTGTCTCCATGAATATCCGTGGGTTTGGGGGGCCTACAAAACAGAAAGCCCTCAAAGAACTGCTTACTTCTTTTAACCCTGATATTATCTTACTACAGGAGACTATGTGTGACCATCTCACAGCCCTTCAATTGTTTGCCTTTATGAAGCCTGGTTAGGAATTCTGTGCTATTGATGCACTTGGTCTTTCGGGGGGTATTCTATCTACCTGGAACCCTTGCTTGGTCAGATGTAAAGCTTACCTTTCCTTTGCTGGCATTCTCCTCTATGCAAGGTTCAAAGACCTTGATTCTGTATTCTCCATTGTCAACTGCTATGGACCTTATGCTAATAGAACTATCTTTTGGGATACTGTTGTAGCTGGGGGCATTTTCAATTATCCTAATCTCATCTTGGCTGGAGATCTAAACTTCACCACTTATGAACTTGAGATTTGGGGTTCTATCTACCTGTAACCCTCGCTTGGTCAGATGTAAAGCTTACCTTTCCTTTGCTGGCATTCTCCTCTATGCAAGGTTCAAAGCCCTTGATTCTGTATTCTCCATTGTCAACTGCTATGGACCTTATGCTAATAGAACTATCTTTTGGGATACTTTTGTAGCTGGGGGCATTTTCAATTATCCTAATCTCATCTTGGCTGGAGATCTAAACTTCACCACTTCTGAACTTGAGATTTGGGGTGAACATGCTCGTAGGGATCATCTGTCTCTGTACTTCTCTCAACTTTTAGACTCTATGAACATGGTCGATCTAACCCCCACCAAGATTGGACCAACTTGGAGAAATGGCAGAGTTGGTTCTGAATGAGTTAGCAAACATCTTGACAGATTTCTGGCCTCCTTTACCTTGGTCCCTACTCTGGGATGCTATAAATCTTGGATTCAGCCTTCTGAAATCTCTGACCACTACTCGGTTTGCCTTGAATGGAATTTTAGTCTGAAATGTCATATGTATCCCTTTAAATTCAACCGAGCTTGGCTCCTTGATGATGACTTTGTAGCTCTTGTTTCTTCTTCTTGGAAGGCACCATCTCCCTCTGCTGGACCCATGTTTAATTTCAACTATAAATTGCAGAGGTTGAAAAATGAGCTAAAGACTTGGGAAAAAAAGAAAAACAGGCTAAGGACCAAGGAGCTAGCTGAGATTGATCTAGCCATTGGCTCTCTCCTCACTTCACAACCATCAGGTATTCTCTCTGATGCTGATACACAGTCCCTTATTGTATTGAAAAGCAAGAAGGACTCCCTACTTGCCCACCTGATTCTTACTTGGAAACTTAAGAGTAGGGTGGACTGGATTCAGGAAGGTGATGCCAACACAAAGTTTTTTCACTCCTTTGTCTCTGACAGGAGGAACTCAAAATCCATACGGGCACTCAATAATCAGTTTGGGGAAACCATTGAGGATGATTCCAAGCTCCACTCTTTAGGGGTCCATCACTTTGCTGAGCTCTTCTCTGATGATGGAAAGACTAATATTGAGGCACAACTTAATGTCATCAGACTTTTCCCTACCTTTGTGCAAGAAGAGGATAGGGAACTCTTTTTGACTGCTTTCACTCTCTAGGATGTCGAGGGAGTACTCAAAGGGTTCAAAAAAGATAAGAGTCCCGGACCTGATGGCTGGCCGGTGGAATTCTATCTTCACTTTTTTGATCTTGTTGGGAAGGATATTTTGAATGTCATTGAACACTCCAGATTGGATGGTAGAGTCATTGGGGCCCTCAACGCTACTTTTATTACACTTATCCCCAAGTTTGATAAACCCACTACCCTGGGGGACTTCAGGCCCATCTCCCTCTGTAATCTGATTTACAAGACCATTTCTAAGCTTGTTGCTATTAGACTGAAGGTTGTACTTGATAAGGCCATATCCAGGCATCAGTTTGGCTTCCTACATGATAGACAAATCATTGAACCTGCTGGTATTGTCCAAGAAGCTCTACATTCAATCAAGACTGAAAACCAACAAGTAACGGTACTAAAACTTGACTTGGTAAAGGCATTTGATAGAGTAAATTGGTCTTTCTTGAGATTAGTCCTTCTTCAAATTAGTATCCCTGGCAACTATGTTAGTTGGATTATGGGATGTGTGGAGTCAACAAACTTTGTTGTTTTGATCAATGGTACCCCCTCAGATTTCTTTCCTGTGTCTAGAGGCATTAGACAAGGATGCCCTCTTTCTCCTCTACTTTTTATATTGGTTATCGAAGGATTAAGTCTCTTGATCTCACAGGATCAATGTGCAGGGGATATTTCTGGCATCAAACTTGCCCCAAGCCTCTATCTTACACATTTTCTTTTTGTTGACGATGTTGTCCTTTCTGTTTCTGGTACCCTATCTGAGTGGCAGCATTATAAGTACATACTTGATACTTTCTGTAATGCTACAGGCATGGAGATCAATGTTGAAAAGTCCTCCTTTCTCTACAATAACATTGATGAACCACTAGGCAACAAATATCCAACATTATGCCTTATAAGATGGAACCCATCTCAGCTGGTTTTAAATATCTGAGATATTACCTCAAGCCCTTGGGGTATGGTATCAAGGACTAGAGATGGTTTTTGTTGAAGTTTGAAAAAAAATTGAACAACTGGACCTATAAGCTCCTATCTCTGGGAGGTAGATTGGTACTGGTCAAATCTGTCTTGACAAGTCTCGCTGTTTACTGGCTCACACTTGCTCATATGCCTAGCACTATTCTAAATTACATTAGGAGATATATCTTTAACTTTTTATGGGGTAGCTCTCAAGGAAAACAGAGATATCATCTTCTTGATTAGTCTTCCATCTCTAGACCCTACTCTCTCCGGGGTTGGAACATCAAAAATCTTGAGTGGTTCAGCTTGGCATTACGAACCAAAAGTCTCTAGCTTATTCTAAATGGTAATGGGCTATGGTCACATATTATCAAAAATAAATACCTCAAGAATATGCCTATGGATGTTTGGCTCAGACAGCAGTCCTTCAAAGTGCAGGGTACTTCACATATGTGGAATGGATTCATCCGGGCCATGTCCTGGATTATTAGGTGCCTTGGTTGGAAAATTGGCAACGGTAAGCATATCAAAATTGGTCTCGACCCCATAGCTGGTGTATCATATGATTACACTCTTTCTGAAGATCTTCATTTGTATTTGGAGGATTATGGCATTGTTACACTTTCTGATGCTCTCAATAGAGGTGTGGCCTATACCTCTTCAGATTACTGGATCTCTGCAGATGATCTTGAGCTTGCTGGACAATGGAAGGATGCTTGGTCAAATTATATAAAAGGCTTGATGCATGGTGGAATTCGCATCAACAACAACTCTGATACTTTGGTTTGGATGTATAACAAGACTTCGAGCATGGTTAAAGCCCATATGAAGTATGATTTCATTACAAATACCATTGTCTCTGATAGACCCGAAGGCTTTCTGAACATGATCTGGAAATTCCATATTCCTCTCAGATCATATGCTTCAGCTGGCTCAACCTTCCAAATAAAATCAACACCTATGATAATTTGATCATTAAAGGATGGACTAGTCCATTTTGGTGCTGTCTTTGTAGATCTGCCTCAGATTTTGTTGAACATCTTTTTCAGAACTGCAGCTTCACGCAGAAGATTATTGGTTTCATCAGAGTTAATCTTGCTATCCCTCATTTCTGGAAGAAATCCTCCTTTGCACTAAATGTATCAAACTGGATCAGTAGAAGGAAAACTCTGATGTATCTTCCTTTTTTTCTTATTTGGCACATCTGGCTGGCTAGGAACCATTGCATTTTCGAAGATAAGAAGCCTGATGTAACTTTCACTGCTCTTGCCATCAAGAATCATCTCCTCCTCTATCCTGTCAGTACTCAACATAAACTTTCCAGGAGGAATATCAGGCTTGCACCTGTATTGAACTTCCCATCGGGCTTCTTTGACGGTGCCTCTGCTAAGAACATGGGAGGTGTTGGTGTCCAGCTACTGCTTAGTCATGATCACCATTTTTGCTTCAAACTGGGAGCAGGCCATAGTACAAACACCAGAGCTGAATTGCTGGCCTTATGGACACTTTTACACTGTGCTAAAAGCATGGGCCGCCCCCATCTGCATATTCATGGTGACTCTGCTGTCATAATCAATTGGTTCAATCATCAATCAACACTTTCATTACTCACTCTTGATGGATGGTGCCATCTCATTCGAGAGCTGGAGCCCCACTTCATCCATCTCTCAGCGATTCATATATATAGAGAGCACAATACATTTGCTGACAGTTTGTCCAAAAAAGCTTTAACACTGGACTTAGGCCAGTTTCATTACTTGGAATTCACCAATGGTGATTGTAATCATCAGGGCTCTTTCTATCTTTTTTAGCCCTCAACACTAGTACCATTTGTGCTGGTGTATATTTTGACATCCTTTGGATGTGGCTGTGGATGAGCATTTTTTTTTCAGCTCTGCTTGGTTTATAGCTTCTTTGGATCAGCTATCATAGCATTTGTCTGAACTCTCTATGTTTATGAAGAGCAGTGATTAGATGGAGTCTCTCAGTCTGTCTCCATGAACTTGAACTTTAAGGTTCACCGATTGATTTTGTATCTGTAGATCATTGTATTGATGCCCTCCCTTTTGAACTTTGTCGACACCTTTGATAGTGATATATTTGTTACTGACTTCCTTAGTCTCTGAGCTCAGCACTGGCTGAAGATGTAGTCATTGTTCCCTTTGATTTCAATGAAATAGCAAGGAACATATATTTTCTCCTGGAAAAAATGCGCTCCAAAATAAGATACCATACGAACTGGTGGTTGCATTTGAACTGGTGGTTGCATTTTATGGAAAAAGTGAGTCTATGTCTATATGTTTCCTCGTATTAGTTAGTGGCATACAATACCTAAGATGTCTAAATTAAATGAATGGGTTGGTTATTAATGGTCTCTCAGTCCGTCGAAGCAATCGGATTGTTTCTTTGAATCTGCCTACACGCCGCCCAGAAACACATGCGTAGCTGCAGAGAAGCGTAAAGGCCAGGGACACCTCGGATGGCCTGCACATTATATTTATGAGGACTATCCTAATATCCGTAACCCAACAACAATATGGAGAATCAGATTTTTTCGGGATTATTATACCGTAGCTGATTCACTTGAATCTCGGCTTCGCTTTATTTCATTGGAATTTGGAGCCTCAGCCCATAAAGAGGAAGTCTCTTCCGTGTTATTTGCTTGTTTGTCAGAATGGTTCAAATGAATTTTCTTCATTTAAGCTCAAGAGACCGAGCGTTTCCAAAGGGCGGGGAGATCGAGGGGAAGGGAGTTGGTGTTCATGGTTTCATTACAGTGGCGATGGCGGTGGCCTCTTTGAGTTTCGTGGCGATGTTTAGCTTGCCGATGGGGCTGGAGACAATGATGGGCCACGACTCCGCAGAAGCGGCCATGGAGAGCTTTCAGTTTCGAGTTTTCGTGGTCATCGACGCGGCCACGTTCTTCTCTGGTATGGCCGTGGTTGCGTCGTCGTTGTTGTTGTTGCAGGGCAAATCAAAGGATCCGATGATGGTTGTGGTGTGTAGCAGAGTGACGTATATAGCCATGGGATTCGAGGCCATCGTCTTCCTGGCTGCGGCGCTCACATTCACGAGAGATCAAATCTTTGAATGTCCAATTGCCCACTGTTAATGTCGTTTTGGAAGTCATAAAAGGAATATTGCAACTTTGTCAAGTTCCAATTTGATTTGTGTCTTATGTTGGTTACATAAACTTGTATGTTTTCACTATTGCTTTCTCCTTAAAAGCTTCCAAGGTCCGATGATGGTTGTGGTGTCTTCATTGTGAATAGAGTACTAGCCAAGTGTTTTAATATAGCTCATTATTATAAGAGATAATAGGTTCATTTTAAACTGCAACTATCTAAAAAAATTACACCTTTGGATCTTCTTACTGGTTCTTAATAGAGTCGTAGCCAAGTGTTTTAATATATCTTATTATGAGAGATAATAGGTTCATTTTAAAACCAATTTATAAACAACTTTTGCAACATATGTATACTCTAAGGTTAAGGGTGGAACATATGTATACTCGATCGATAGATTCGAATTTAAAACCAATCTATAAACAACTTTTGCAACATATGTATACTCTAAGGTTAAGGGTGGATGGTAAAAGAATATGGGTTGAGGGTGGATATATGCTAAGGTGAGGGTTTAGCAAATAAAAATGGCTTAAGGGAAAGGGTTAATGATAAAAAGATATGTCTTAAGAGTGAGAATGAGATTGAGTATTATGGCTTTAAACTTTGTTGATTTGAGAAATATTAACTTTACAATTAAACTTTGAATTTAAGTTTTGAGTGTAAAGTGTTTGAAATTAAAGTTTAAGAGTTAAGTTTTAAAAGTAAGTTTTTAATATGAATTGTTTGAAATTGAAGTTTAAAGTGTAAGGATTGAAAGTTAAAATCAATATTTAAAGGATTTTTTTGCTAAGCAAACAACTTAGTTTTCATTTAAATAGATTTCAAAATGCAATCATCATTGGTTATGTTTTAAAAGTAAGTTTTTAATATAAATTGTTTGGAATTGCAGGTGTAAGGGTTGATAGTTAAATCCAATATTTAAAGTTTTTTTTTCAAGCAAAAAAATGTATTTCTCATTTAAATAGAATTCAAAATGCAATCATCATGATGCAAGTTGCACAGTTCTGAAAGCTAAAACTTATGAGTAGTCAAACTAATTTTTTTGTGTAAGTGTCTAACATATTCTTTGGAAAGATAGACCAACCTAGATCCAAATCCCAGGCTCTTTCAAGCACCGAGAGGGATCAAATCTCCCGAGGTACAAACCTCTTCTCTGGTAATGCACTCAAGGAGCTATTCGATGAGAGGTTTGCACCTCGGGAGATTTGATCCCTCTCGGTGCTTGATAGAGCCTAGGATTTGGATCTAGGTTGGTTCCAATTGTGGGCGGTGACACAAAACTAGAGTTTGATCAGCATTGAAAGGAATAGGTTAAGTTGAAAACATAGATACAATTCTCAATGAAATACAATAAATGAAAATATGGTTCATCGTGATCATTCTCAAGCAAACCAAGCCATATTCCCAGAAACTCAAATTTGAATACAAATGTGAGCACAATTGCAACATGTATACCAATGAAATAGAATGCACCATTCAAAGCATATAGATGCGCAACTTGGAATTGTCATATTCAGAAGAAATATACACCCTTCGAGGCATTCTTTGATGGATTTTTCCAAGATTTCCTATACACCCCTGAGAAATAAAGGTAGCATAACAATGACAATACCATATTGAAATTTTTCCAGAGAAACCCTTCGGATCCCCATGTGGAGATACCTCACTAATAGAAAATTGAGAGCAACATGAACAAAAACAACAATTACTGCACACAAAGCTAGTGGTAGTGTAATGTTTTGAGTTCTCAGATAAATCCTGAGTGGATGTAGGAAGGCTTGTGTAACCAAATCGGGTAGGGAGAAAACAATGTATGTGCTTGCTAGGTTAATAATGCTTTCATCTTGACCACATAGTAGAAGAATTGGTTTCATATTACACTAGAATAGTCCAATGGACACTGTAGCACATAGAAGAATGATAATTGTTCTTTGGAGCGTGAGACCTAGAACGAACCATCATTTTACTTCGAATGCATGGCCGCATATAGGCTCCATTCCCATGGCCAACCCAGACATGACAGAATAACCTGTTATATTGGCGAAACCATGGAAAGCTAGCCTCTCCCTAGCTCCAATTAAGTTAAAAAATAATATATACACCTCACCATTTTAGGTAAAATTATAATTAAATTGAAAATAATGAATTCAGAATTTAAAGTATAATAATGAATTCATAATTTGAGCATATCTTAATTTTGTTTCAATATGATTCATGAATGGATGGTACAATGCTAATGGAAAACAATATTGGGAAATGAAGGCATTGATTAGCGTTTGAAATAATATATTTTTTGAAATTTTATAAATTTTTTTAGGAGTAGTTTATTTTTTAGTTTCTTTATTTTTAATTGAAATTTGGTAAAAATAAATTTAACCAACCTCCTTGAGTGCAATTTACAGTGGGTTGTTTAGGAGGCCTTGCACATGGTTTTAAAACCATATGTAAGGCCAACATATTTTTGCTGATAATTACATGGAGCCAATTTTCCATTGATATTACATGTGCCGAGGGAATATATCCATGTAAGCTTACTATCTTTAGTTTCTGTAGTGAAATAATACCTGTTAACATTATAATTAATTAAAATAATAAGCTACTATCATTAGAGGGATCAAATCCACTCACGGATTAGAGGGATTCACCTACCAATCATTCTAAAGAGTGAAATGTGCAAATTCATTTTTTTCGATGTTTGTGTAGGAATTATAGGAATTAGAGGGATCAAATCCACTCAGGAATTAGAGGGATTCGCCTACCAATCATTTTCAAGAGTGAAATGTGTAATTAATTTTTCTCAATGTCTATGCAGGAATTAGAGGATTTAGAGGGATTCACCTATAGCTACAATGTCTGCTTTTCATTTTCATAGTTCTATAATTTAAAAACTCTTATTTAAAACCTTGCAATACAAGGTTTTATTGTACATACTTTAGGAGGGACTTGAACATGGTTTTAAAACCATGTGCAAAGCCTCCTAAACAACACATGGTTTTATTGTATACGGTTTAGGAGGCTTGCACATGGTTTTAAAACCATGGGTTGTTTAGGAGGCCTTGCACATGGTTTTAAAACCATGTGCAAGGCCAACATTTTTTTGCGGATAATTAAATTTATTTATTTATTATTATTTTGTTGGGTAGGAACATTAGAACATATCCCCATATTGGGTTGTTTTTTTGTTTGACATTGTTTTATTATTAAACACTATACCCTGAAATCTATGAAATTATAAAAAAACCATACACTGAAATCTATGCAAATTTAAAATTTAATATATTTAAAAAAAATTCCCTTACCACTATACCACATGTATACCTTGTGACCTACCTTTGACCACCACAATGTGTTATCAATGGAATACACCCTAAATTTGTTGTTACTAACTTATAATAGTTTATATTTAAATATATATCAAATATATATCTTTAAATTTATATTTAAATTAAATTTATAGGAAATTTAACTATCTATAACATTGAATATTTTAAATTTAAAGCATTGATTTGATAATATCAAAAGAATTAAAACCAATCAGTAAATCGGAGATTTGTCTATCAACTCGGAAGCCAAGCAACTTATTCTTCTGCAAATATTTGATTAAGCATTACATCACAACTGCATATAGATATCTCTCATTATATTTAATTGAATCGAAGATATCTCATTAAATCGCAGTTGAATCAAAGATATCTCCTTATATTTAATTGAATCAAAGATATTTTATTATTTAATTAAACCGTAGTTGAATATAAATATCTCTCATTATAATGCTTTGATTGAACATTATATTAACAGTTTCATTAGTGTCGAGGAATGAAGATTTGTATGTATATGTTAGATCAGAGTTATGATTATTGATTTAATTACTTTTAAGAATATATGAATTTAATTATAGTTATGATTACCTTGTAATAATAAAATTGTTTTTATAATCAACTTCACGAAAAAACACCGACACCCATGCTACATAATTAAAATTATGTAAACTTAATTTTATATCAAAATACTATTCCACACAAGGTAAATTTATATAAAATCTCCTCCATTCTTGCATTCACTAAAATGTAGAGCGTTTGTAATTTATATTTATTACCTTTTAAATTTATATTTATTGTAATCTATAATCTAAATCTGCCTTTCTTGCATTCACTAAAATGTAGAGTGTTTAATCAATAATATGAATCTTCCTTTCTTGTTGTGCTACCTAATGTTCCAGAGGATCATCGCCTGCAATTGAGCATTTGTAATCTGAATGTATGTTGGCATAAATAATGAATTGCAATATTAATAGCGAATCTCCTCCATTCTTGCATTCACTAAAATGTAGAGTGATTGTAATCAATAATCTGAATCCGCTTCTCTTGATGTGCTACCCGATGTTCCAAAGGATCATCGCCTACAATTGAGCGTTTGTAATATGATTCTATGTTGGCATAAATAATGAATTGCAATATTAATAGCCAATCTCCTCCATTCTTGCATTCACTAAAATGTAGAGCATTTGTAATCTATAATCTGAATCTGCTTTTTTTGCATTCAGTAAAATGTAGAGCGTTTGTAATCTATAATTTGAATCTGCCTTTCTTGCATTCAGTAAAATGTAGATCGTTTGTAATCAATAATTTGAATTTGCCTTTCTTACTGTGCTTCCCGATGTCCTAGAGGATCATCGCCTGTAATTGAGCGTTTGTAATCTATAATATGAATCTGCCTTTCTTGCATTCACTAAAATGTAGAGCGTTTATTATCAATAATCTGAATCTACCTTTCTTGCTGTGCTTCCTGATGTTCCTAATCCAACCAGCAGTTGGCATGTTGTTAAGCTTCGACAAAGTCTAGCACTTCGACAGCTTCGACTACTTTGACTGCTTCGACAGGTCTGCCTTGACATGTTAGCTTCGACAAGTTCGCTTTGACAAGTCCACCTTGACATACAACATACCGACATGCCTTGTCTGTGACGATTGAACTTCTGAACCGTTATAACTTATTTTGTAACTGAACGTGACGGGTAGTCACCCAAGCGTCTCAGCATCCTATATAAGCATGTACACTAATGTAATATAGAAGAATTCAGATTCCTCCATCTTTCATGGAGAAGTAGTAATAAATTGGTTCGAATTCTTGCATATTGTCCGTGCGCATACTTCTTGTCGACCTAGTGTATTTCCTGCTCTATTTTTTCTTCTTATATGCTTTCGCCATAATAGTATTCGACTCATTCAGTCAACTATTGTCCCTAGCGTGCACTTGAGCATGGCCTGGATCATTGGTATCAGAGCTTGATCTTTTTTAGAGCTTAAGTTACATAAGCACTTCAATTGAAGTTATTTAACTTATGCCTGTTCAAACACACTTGCAAACTCAACAACACAAGAAAGCACTTCCTTCTACTTCAAAAAAGATGGTCAAAGAAGAAGACAATAGACATGAAACTAACAAGACATAACAAATCATAGAAAAATAACTGGCTTGCTAACAAACCAAAATGTTTGCTTAGTTCAACGAGATTCTCATGCGAGTTACTTTGAACTCTGGGGAATCCTCGACACGATCTCACTTCAATAAAATCACCCCCTTCAAAGTGCAAATGAATCTGGATATACCGAACCTTGAAGGAAATATTGACGCGGAATCCGTCGACAATTGGGTACAACAACTGGAATCTTACAACGTGGTGAATCAACTCTCCGAAGCAGAAAAGATCACCATTGCATCCTTAAAACTGTCAACCTCTGTACACTGCTGGTAGGAGAATCTATTGACAAAGATGGAAAAAGAAGAGGACCCCATAGACACATGGGTAAAATTTGTCGAATATGTCCCAAAGGAATTCTACCCGCCCAAGTATCTTGAACAATAGTATAAGAAGTGGCAACAACTAAGGCAATGGAAAGACCGGTCTATACAGAGTTACATCGATGAGTTCTATCGACTCATGGCTAGACTTGGCATCCAAGAAGAAGAGAAATTTCTTGTCCTGAAGTACGTCAATGGTTTATCCCCATACATTCAGCAAGAGATGGAGTTTCTGACTGTTAGTATGCTTGCAGATGCATTTCATTACACCAACAAACTTGAAGCTAAATAGAAAGGAAAATCACATTTCGTGAACAAGTCAACAAGTCGAACATTCGACAAGAAGTCACCAGTTGACTTCGATAAGTTCAAGAACCTTTCTCAGCTGACCCCACCAAATCCTGATCATCAAAAGAATAACTTTCAGAAAGACAAGAGGGATCACAACAACCAAGATCCTAATGGGAAATGGTGTGATTATCACAGTTCAAAATGGCATGATGCGTAAGAATGCAAAATTGGGAAGACATTTTTGGAAAAATTGTCGACATCCGACTTGTCCGACAAAAACCTGGTAGAATCTGATCCAGATGCATCAACCCTCTTGGATTCAACCTCAACCACTCTGACCTCCTCTACTATTGTTGATGAGGAGGAAGGAGAGTGCCTATTCCATACATGAATATGGGTTCAGAAAAATCCATTACATCTGATTTTGGATAATGGTAGGCAGAATAAATTCGTTTATGAATATATTGAGAAGAAATTAGGTCTTGTCACCACTACACATCCTCAGCCTTACAATATCGGTTGGATGAAGGATGGGCAGGAACTAAGGATCACACACTAATGTAGACTCACCTACTTCATTAAGCATTTTAAAGATGAAGTACTCTCTGACATGGCACCACTTTCCGTACCAGATGCCCTGTTCGAGAAACCTTACCTATTGGATCGACACGGTACATATCAGTCACGACCTCAGAAGGTGATTAAAAAAATCTAGAATCAATGGCATGGCATACTAAAGTGACAACCCACATCAACAGTTTCTATGATATCTTCCAAACAAACAAAGAAGCTTATCAATCATGCTCAAAAGTTCGCATTAATCATGATAAAGCCTCAACATTCCAGGAAGACTCCAGCAATGAGTTGACTCATCGACCAATGCAAGTCCTGGAAACAAGAACATATCGACCACATTATTGAAGAATACCAAAACATTTCAAGCACCAAACATAGTACCTCTACATTGTTAGGTAAAACAATCCATTAAATTTGTTCCTGATTCTTCATTACCTAATGCATCTGTCTATAGAAGATCCATTCTAGAAAATGAAGAGATTCACAGGAAAATCCAGGATTTGATCGACAAGGGTTGTATCCTCCCAACTCCTCTCCTTGTGGAAGCCCACTCGTCTTAGTACCAAAGAAAGATGAGACTTGTCGCATGTGCATCGACTATCATGATCTCAACAAAATTTCAGTAAAGAAAAAATACCCTCTACCACGGATTGATGAACTCATCGACAGTCTGAAAGGTGCTACGTTCTTTATGAAACTTGACCTCAAGTCTGGATACCACAAGATTCCAATCGAGTCCACTGATGTATGGAAAATGGTTTTCAAGACCAAGGAAGGATTGTTTGAATGGTTATTCATGCCTTTCATCTTAACCAATGCACCTGCAACCTTTATGAGATATATGGATGACCTTCTATGAACTTTCATCGGTAAGTGTGTCATTGTCTATCTCGACGATATCTTGATTTTTAGTCGATCATGGGAAGAACATGTCAAACAACTTAGACACTCTCCAGTAACATTGATTATATCTGAACATGGACAAAGTCTCATTTGCGATGACCAACATCAAATATTTTGGGTATGTAATTGACTCTGCAGGCATTCATGTCGACCCATAAAAAGTACAGATCCTCAAAGATTGACCCATTCCTCAAAACATTCATGAACTAAGAAGTTGTCTTGGTTTGGTGAATTTATATCGATGATTCATACTTGGATTCATCCACATCGCATAAATTTTGAATCAGTTGATGAAAGGAAATGGGCAAATTGTCTTCAAATGGACACTGATAGAACAACAAGCTTTTGAACAACTCAAAAAAAATATTTGTACTACACCAGTACTTGTGTTACTTGATTTGCATAAGCCCTTTGAGATTGAGACAGATGCATTGGACTATTCCATCGGTGTCGTGATCACTCAGTTAGGTAACCCAGTCACATTTCATTCCAAGACTTTCAACGATACTGTTAGAAGGTACACGACGTATGAAAAGAAATGTATGCCATTCTGCAAGCTCTTAAGCAATGGAGACACTACATTCTTGGCAAGGAAATGGTCATCCTCACTGACCATAAACCTTTGCAGTTTGCTCTGTCCCAGTCGAAACTATAGACAACTTGAAAACTCAAGTGGATTAATTACCTGCAACAATTTTAGTTGTTAATTAAGTATCAAAAAGGAAAATCCAATGCCACAACCGATTGTCTCAGCAGACCACCCATTACTCTACTGTCTACAGTGATGAGTATGCAGGGTTATGACACCACTACTTAGCCACAATTTTATTCGGTAGACTACAAATTCTCTATAATTTATCGACAAATTCAGACCGACACGTTGTCTAATACCGACTACTTCCTCAAGGACACCTTGCTATACAAGCTTGAAAAACTTTGTGTACCAACTGGTGAGCACCGACAGAAGCTCATTTGGGACTTGCACTACAACAAGACTATAGGACATTTTGAAGTCGCAAAAACACTTGTTATCCTCCAAAAGTATTGCTACTGGGCTTCACTTAAATTTGATGTCAACAAGTACATTTAATCATGCATGGTTTGTGCCATTGCTAAACCACCGAATCGACGAGAAGGACTGTACACACCCCTTCCAATTCTTAGTCGACCATGAAAATCTATTTCTATGGACTACGCGACGAGATATCCTACTACCAAATGTTGGCAGGGGTTTTGGGACAAGTCAGTTGCATAGCATCACAGATGTTGCGCAAGCTCAAAATACACCGCACAAGTGAAAGATGGCACACAAGGCGGAAGATAGACTATTTTAAATATTTTATGTCACTTTTTGTACTTTGGACCATATTTTATGGATATTGGTCATTAGTTGGTAGAATTAGTTAAGAGTTAGTTAGAAAATCGTCCAAGTGGACCATGAATGTAAAGGTGCAAGCCTAAAAATAAAAGAAGAATTGTAAATGTGAAAACAATCCTAGACTGATAATTGAGAGCTGAAGACTCAATTGGATTGCTGTCTATTTTGGATCTGTGATTGATTGCGCATAGTTAATATGAGAAGATGAAGGTTGATCTGAAATACTATTATCTTTCTATCTCTTTCCGTCTTTTTATTTCTGTGAATCCAATGGTGAATGTGTGTGACATGGATCTATGATACGATGTTTATTACTTATGAATAATGTTATCTTTCTAAATATGTTTGCGTAACAACATGGCTATTTCTGTGATGAATAAATGATGTGATCTTTTAACAAGCAATGATGAATGGTTCTACTGATGATTAAGTGACTGGTTATATCTGATAGATAAGTTGATGAATTGTCGATGCCCATAGTCCTCTTCTATTATGTGGAAACTTGGTTCTGTCATCCCTCCCTCGAACATATCGGGTGAGAATTCATCTGCTTTGCGAGTGTTGCTGGACAAGGTAAAACCTATCTGGGCCAGTGCTCAAGGAGATCACGATGAGTTGAAGTCGATAGAGAGGGAACCCCTGTCGACTGGGTTTTGTTGGTTGGGTTTGAGCCAACAAATGGTTTCATTGCCAGGACCTTGTTGCGACTAAGAGGAGGATATGTGGCATCCAACGCTACCGGGAATTCAAGATTGGTTTCATTAGAATCTACGAGAATTTCATGAAGCAAAAAACTAGAACCCTAGAATAAGGATGAACAAGTGGTTGGAAAGATACATACACGACAGTCCTCATGAATGCTTTTTCTGTGAGTTTCCCATCATACTGTATGAGTGGTTAATGCAGTTCACTTACAAGAAGAAAAATTTCCAAGGAGGAGAGCCAACGTCTTGGACCCCTGAATTGATCCAGGAGATGTAGGAAGCTGACAACAAAGAATCACGAGCTTTTGAGGTCTGGGTGGATAGTATTCTAGAAGGATATATCACTGATTTTGCGGTCAATACTACCAAGTCTTACAATGAAGCAGAAAGGGAATTTTTCAATGGAACTAGAGGTAGGTTCTTGTTGTCTCTACAATTGATGATTAAGATGCTTGTTTGTGAAAAGGGTATACTAAATATGCACCTTGAGTAGTAGAACTCCGGTGTGTGAAGGCAGTGGATACCATGATGAGAGGGGGGAGATGAATGGGAAGCCTAAGGGGTAGATGGGTGCAAGTTTCGACGAGACAGTGAGGGAAGCCTAGGAAGAAAGTGGTCTTACGAGGGGAGGAGTAAGGTTTCGACAAGAGAAGAGGTAGAGGACAGGGGAAGGTCCTACTACAATTGAAACTGTAACACCTCGGTTTTGACCCCGTTGCATTAGATGTATATGATGATGTATATATTGTAATGATCGTGGTGCGGAGCTAAAGGCAAAGGCCCCACCATTGATCGGTTATGCTATGTTTTGGAT
Source organism: Pseudotsuga menziesii (assembly GCA_001517045.1). Classification (NCBI taxonomy): domain Eukaryota; kingdom Viridiplantae; phylum Streptophyta; class Pinopsida; order Pinales; family Pinaceae; genus Pseudotsuga; species Pseudotsuga menziesii. The sequence goes on along the minus strand of LPNX010235412.1, from coordinate 196,771 downwards.
TTAAAATTGTCACCGATGGTATATCGGGGCATGCGGCATATATTATGTTTGTCATCATGTAAATATGCATCTATAATTAATTAAATGAACCGACCAGCTACGATCACGGCAACTAAAATGAGAAAGGGGAATGATTTTCACAAGGATAAGGATGTGGGGAAATTTTCAACCCTTGGGCCAATAAGGGAAAATACCCATGTGTCTTCTTTCCTTGTCTTATCCAACCACCTTCATTAAGAATTTCTGCTGGTAGCTGGGGGAAGTTATGACAGTTATTGCTTTTGGGAGTGGGGTGGCAGGGCTGTCAGTCCTAGCCTACACGCACACTCCACCACAGCGTTTGACTTCACAATGGCAAGAGGAACCTTCACGCACTCTCCACTACGCAGGCCTCACGACTGTTTGTTCACCTCCACGCACAGGATTTACCTGGTTTCACTCCCGCAGACACGTTCTCCTCTCCACGCCTGTGCTGAACACTCACGCACGTCTAATTCGTGTCCTCTCTGTAGTCTGTTCATCCATGCACAAGATGGGAGCTGTTCGTCCTCATGCAGGGACCGTTGTCTGCTCATTATCCTCACGCATAGGATTCTGCCCATTTTCACGCATAGCTGGGAAGTCTGTAATCTTTCTCTTCTTCTGCGTGGCCTAGATATGTTTTCTCGGTGTGTTCGTTGCCCAGAACGGGCTGTGTTCCTCATGTTGGTTGTGAGCTATGCTCACGGATACATTTCGGGTAGCTGATTTTCCCCACGTTGTTGGCTGTGGTTGCTGTGGTCTTCCTTACATTTTGGGGATGGTTGTAAATTCGCTTGAGAGTCATTTTGGCCACGATAGGGCCAAGAATGACTCAGAATTTGTCTTCCCTGTCTTAAGCTATAACAGCTGATTAATTGCCTGAGTGAAATGGTTGGTCTTCGGATTGTGTTGGGAGCAGGGACGGGGGCTTGGTTTGCTTGATAAACCTGGTGGCTGGAACCCACACAAATAGAGCTAGAGGGCTGGCTTTCTTCTCCACAACCCCTAAATAGCACTGGAAGGGAATGCAGGGCCTGAGGGACTGTGTAGTAGAGAAGGGACTGATTCCTTGTGTTGGGTGTGTGTGGGTGTCTTAGAAGCCAAGCTAGTTCTGGTGTAGGTGTTCTTGGCTCTGTAATGAGCTCACCAGCTTAGCATTTAGCCTTTCCCAACTCTTGGATTGCCTGATAAACCCAACTGTGTTGGCTTGGATGTGTTTTATGTATCCTTGGCTATGTGTAAGTCTGCTTGTTCCCTTATTCCTTAGAGGATCATACCTAGCTCGGGGGTGGCAGCACTGCTGAGAGATTAAGGAGCACGCTGGCCTATGGTTGGGTGGAACGTTGCAGTGACATAGTTGGTTGCGGATCGAGTTCTTCATAAGATAAGTGATCTTGTCCATTTTTACTTCTGCAACCATGTTTTCTTTTAATGTAAATGATGAACATGTTAACTGAATGCTTGTGTGAATGCATGTTGATTCCGCTATGCATGATAAATAATTGTAGATGTGTATGATAAACAATGGAAATTGTGCATTTTTACTTCAATGCACATTCTTTCAGCATTCTATTTCAGCAGTTTTATGAATTCAGCATGTTCATGGGGCTTTTAGTCAGCATGGTTAATGCCATGGGGGTCGCGTCCTCTAGCCGGTCGGAGGCATGGGGACGTGACAGTATGGTATCAGAGCCTCAGGTTGCAACAATGGACCTCTATGGGCCAAGAAGGAGCAACTGACAGAGGTTTCCTTTCATTCTGCCCAGCAAAAATCATAATTTGAATGACTGTAAATTCAGAAATTCGTCTAAGTGTTGAGCGGTCGGGCCACTAACAGGAAAGACTTCTGCCGTTGCGGAAGCACTAAGCGAAAACATGCCCACCCGAATAGTTAGCGAAGTGTACTTCTGCCATTGCGAAAGGGTTAGTGAAGTTGACTTCGACGTAGCGGAAGAGCTAGTGGAACGGACTTCCGCCATTGCGGATGGCAAAGCAACTACGCACCCGACGGAAAAGTCCTCCGATCGCCGACGCCACGAGGAAGTGAAATTTTTCTAAGCGGTTTGGTGCTCGTCGGAAGGAATTAGTGTTCGTGCACCCGCCGTTGCAGATGGTGAAGCACTAAGGCTTCCGACGAGAAAGACAACTGACACCGCAAGAAAAGTTTAAAATTGTTCTGGGTAAAGAATGCCAATCAAAAGAAATAGTTGTTTGGTGTGCCACCGTTGTGGAAGCCAAAGTCACTAGGCTTCTGATGTGGAAGGACCGCCGACGCCTGAAGTTAAAATTTCTTTAAGTAAAGAGCGGCGAATCGGAAGAGAAAGCGTTTCGCGAGCCACCGTTGCGGAAGCGAAAGCATTGAAGCTTCCGACTAGAAAGGCTGCCGACGCCCGAAGTTAAAATTTCTTTAAGTAAAGAGCGGCCAATCGGAAGGGAAAGCGTTTTGTGAGCTACCGTTGCGGAAGCGAAAGCATTAAGGCTTCCGACGCCGATCGGAAGGAGAAAGCGTTTCGTGAGCCGCAGTTGCGGAAGAAATAGTGGAAGAGGAGCCGATTCTGCGGAAGAAATAGTGGAAGAGGAGCCAATCCTGCAGAAGGAATAGTGGTTCCAAGAGCCGATTCTGCGGAAGAATAATTGGGGAAGAGACCCGATTGAACAAAGAAAAAAAAATTCAGCTATTTTTCAGAGGATTTTCAGTGGTTTTTCAGTGGATTTTCATGGGATGAAAAGGAGAAAAGTATCAGCGATCTAATGCACCAGATTGCGCGAAAATTAAATATTTACAAAAAAAAAAAAATGAGGGCGCTGCCCTCGAATCGCCCTGCAGTGGCGTAGGGAAACCACAAGGGGGAAAGCCCCCTTGACCCCCGTCGTCCCCCTCAGATAGACATTCTTTGATGAAGAAATCCTGTGTTGGGAAATTTGTTATTTTATGGTTATTCCAAGATAAGGTAAGTGATTCTGATTTATATGTTATGCATCTAACAGTTGTGTTACTAACACATTTGCAGAGTCATAGTCACCTTCAAGAGAAGTATTCCAGGTAGTGCAGTTTGGTAAGTAAGTGGTGGTTCAGTTATGAGAACCCATGACGGATATGATGCTCAGAATTCTTATGAGCATGCGCGAGATGCCATGGGAGAAAATGTCCATAATAGGAATGATGACATTGAGTCTAATGGAAGGAGATTCCAAGAGACACCGTCAGATGTTGCAGCTACCATGAGAAGCTTGATCAAAGCTCAGGAAGAGCAGCATCAGTTGAATGCTGCTATGTTGCAGAGTTTGACAGACTTGCATAGAAAGATAGACTCTGGACGAGGTACAACAAGACCAGAAGGCAGTAAGAGTAGTACTAGGAGAAGGAGAAGGACTTCTAGTGGATCATCTGATTTTGAAGAATCCAGCGGGGATTCAAGCTCTTCTTCTCATAAAAGAAAGAGAAAGAGACACCATAGGGATCGCTCTCAGGATGAATTTAAGAAAGCTAAACCTCCTACTTTTGATGGTGAGATAAAGACAGGACAAGAGGCTAAAGCTTGGCTTCTTGGGATAAAGAAGTACTTTCAAGTGCATGACTATTCACGAAACATGAAGGCAAGAGTTGCCATATTTAATCTGAATGGAAGAGCATCCATTTGGTGGGAGCACTTCAAGCAAGTAAAGAGGATCAGTGAAAGGAGACTGAAGTGGAAACAATTCAAGAAGTATTTCAAGCAGAAATACCTCTCTGACAGGTATTATGATGACAAGATTAAGGAGTTCCATGAGTTGAGATTGGGACAACAGACCATGGAGGAGTATGCGAATAATGTTTTGGAGCTGTTGAGGTATGTCTGGTACATCAGAGATGAAAAAGTGAAGGTCCAACGTTTTCTGAGTGGATTACCTCATTCTTACAAAGATAGAATTGAGTTTTATGAACCTAGAACTCTTGAAGAAGCAATAAGGAAGGCTAAGTATTTCTATGAGCAAAGCAAAGGTAAACCTGATTACCATAAGGCATGGAAGGACAAGAAGAATGAGAAGTTTGACCAAAGGAAGAAAGGTTTCAAACCTTCTAGCTTCAGGAATCAGCAAAAGCAGCCGACTCAAGCTACGAGTAAGCCAGTTGGAGTGACCGGAGAAAAGCCTAAGGATACACAGCAGAATAGAGGACCACTCCAATGTTGGAAATGTGGAGGACCCCACATGCGCAGGAATTGTCCACTCGAGAATGAGAGTGCAAGGCCAGCTTATAACCTTCAAGGAGCAGAAACAATGGGTCAAGTAGCAAGGGCAGTTCCTAGGATTTATGCAGCACTGGAGGACCGCTAGGCAGATCACCAGTCAACTGTAGTTGAAGTAGCAGGTAATATTGTTGAGCAATCTATTTCTATTTTGATTGACCCCAGTTCTACGCACAATTACATTACTCCTAGAGTAGTGGAGATTGGTGCTTTTAAGAAAGTAAAGCATAGAAAGTCTTGGTTAGTTCAGCTAGCCACTGGAACTAAGAGAAAGGTTAGTGAAGTGGTAGAGAAATGTCCATTGGTCATGAATGGATTGGTCACGTGTGTAGATCTGAATGTTCTACCGCTTGGTTCCTATGATGTTCTCATTGGAATGGATTGGTTAGAAGCTCACAGGGTGAAGTTTGATTGCTACAATAAGACTTTCGAATGCATGGATGAAGAAGGAAACCTAGTAGTTGTGAAAGGCATTCCAAAGGTGATTTCGGTGAGGCAGGTTTCGGCAATGCAGTTAAAGAAGTTCTATAGGAAGGGTTTCCAGTTGTATGCAGCTCAGATTTTGGAGGAAACGAGAGATGAAACTCCTAAGTTGGAGAACTATCAAGTGTTACAGAAATTCAGGGATGTGTTTCCTGATGAGATTCCAGGGCTTCCTCCAAAGCGGGACATTGATTTCACAATTGAACTTGTGCCAGGAGTAGCACCGGTGTCCAAGGCACCCTACAGGATGAGTACGCCGGAGATGCTAGAATTGAAGATGCAACTGCAAGAATTGTTGGAAAAGAAGTATATTCGACCGAGTGTGTCTCCTTGGGGAGCACCGGTTCTATTTGTAAAGAAGAAGGATGGTACACTCAGGTTATGTATCGATTACATACAATTAAACACGGTTACTGTGAAGAATAAATATCCTTTGGCTAGGATTGATGACCTCTTTGATCAAATGAGAGGAGCAAAGGTATTTTCCAAGATTGACTTGAGGTCTGGTTACCGTCAGGTGAGAATCAAGGATGAAGACATTCATAAGACCGCCTTTAGGATGAGGTATGGGCATTATGAGTTTGTAGTGGCACCATTTGGTCTCACAAATGCACCAACTACATTTATGTGCCTTATGAATAGTGTCTTCAGCAGGTATTTGGATAAGTTTGTTCTTGTTTTCCTTGATGACATTCTTGTTTATTCTAAGAATGAGGAAGAGCATGAAGAGCATTTGAGATCGACATTGAAATTGCTCAAGGAGCATCAGTTGTATGCAAAACTGAGCAAGTGTGACTTCTATAGAGATAGAATTCAGTATTTGGGTCACATTATCTCAGAGGAGGGTATATCTGTGGACCCTGAAAAGATTGAAGCCATTATGAATTGGCCTACTCCAAGAAATGTGACATATGTAAGATCTTTCATGGGACTTACAGGATACTACAGGAGATTCATTGAGGGATTCTCCAAAGTTGCACATGCCATCACTTCTTTGCAAAAGAAGGGGATGAAGTTCGAATGGACATCGAGGTGTGAAGAAAGATTTCAGCGGTTGAAGAACCTTCTCACCAGTGCACCAGTATTGAAAGTTGCCGATCCAGAGAAAGATTTTGTGGTGTGTACTGATGCATGTGGACAAGTGCTCGGAGGAGTCCTTATGCAAGACAACCATGTGATATGTTATGAGTCAAGAAAGCTGAAGGAACATGAGAAGAACTATGCCACTCATGATCTAGAGCTTGTAGCCATAGTACATGCTCTCAAGATGTGGAGACATTACTTGATGGGTAGAAGATTTGAGCTCAGAATAGATCACTGTGGTTTGAAGTATCTATTTGATCAACCTACTTTGAATGCTAGGCAAGCAAGATGGCTGGAGTTTTTATGTGAGTTTGATTTTGAGATCAAGCAAATAAAAGGAAAGGAGAATAAGGTAGCTGATGCACTCAGCAGGAAGATGCAAGAAATGCATGTGGCATCTCTTAGTATTTGCCAAGCAGATTTGAGGCAGCAGGTTGTTAGTCATGCTGTTGGAGATGAATTGTATGAACAGGTAAAAGACAAATTGCAGCAACAAAGTCTTGAAAAGAGGTATGAGGGATATAAATTGGAAGAATATGGACTTCTCACTTATAAAGGTAGAATTTATATTCCAGATGTAGCATATTTGAGGAGAGTTGTTATGGATGAAATCCATCAAGCTCCGTATTCTGGTCACCTAGGATATCGGAAGACAATTGCTACAACTAGAAAGTAGTACTTTTGGACAGGTATGAAAAAGGACATGGCTGAATACATTTCAAGGTGTATGAAATGTCAACAGGTAAAGGTCGAACATCAACATCCAGCAGGTTTGTTACAGCCTTTTCTAGTTCTGGAATGGAAATGGGAAGTTATTTCCATGGATTTTATTACAGGATTGCCGATGACTTGGAGACAACATGATTCCATCATGGTTGTGGTAGACAAGTTGACTAAGGTAGCACATTTTATATCGGTTAAGTATACGTATGAGACTGGCGACATTGCAAAGATATTCATGAAGGAGATATTCAAATTGCATGGATTGCCGAAGGCAATAGTCTCTGACACAGATGTTAAGTTGACTTCCAACTTTTGGAAGGGGTTATTTGCAGATTTGGGTACAAAGCTGAACTTCAGCACTGCATACCATCCTCAGACAGATGGTCAGACAGAGAGAGTTAATCAGGTGCTTGAAGATATGCTTCGCATGTACGTAATGGACAAACCAACCAAGTGGGAAGACTACTTGCACTTGGTAGAGTTTGCTTATAACAATGGACATCAGGCATCCTTGGGGATGAGTCCGTATGAAGCTTTGTATGGAAGAAGGTGTAGGACACCAGTGACTTGGGACAATACAGTGAACAGGATTGTGCTTGGACCAGAGTTGCTCAGGGAGATGGAGCAAGAGGTTGTAAAGATCAGGCAGAAGTTGAAAGCAGCACAGGAGAGACAAAAGAGCTATGCAGATAAGCATAGGGTGAACAGGGAGTTCAGTGTTGGGGATCATGTTTACCTCAGAGTGAGGGAAAGGAAGAGTTCCTTGAATATTGGTAGTTGTGCCAAGTTGTCACCGAGATACTGTGGGCCATTTGAAGTGCTTGAAAGAATAGGGCCAGTTGCATATAGACTTGCATTGCCTGCTAGCACTAGAGCTCATAATGTTTTTCATGTTTCTTTTCTTAAGAGATATGTACATGATCCTAACCATGTGATAAATTGGGATGTGATTCAGGTGGAACCCGAGGGAGAGTTCCGAATCGAGCCAATGCGCATCCTCGACAGGAAGGTCACAATGCTCCGAAACCAAGCCATAGGTCAGGTAAAGGTGCAATGGGAGCACTACGGACCTGAAGAGGCTACATGGGAGCTGGAGGATGCCATGTGGTTGGCACATCCATTTTTGTTCAATTTTGCGGAACATAGAGGCGATACCAGTGTAGCATTTTGTTCAATTTTGTAAAGCACTGAGGACAGTGCTATTGAAGGGGGAGGGGAATGTAACACCCTAGTTTTGACCTCGTTGCATTAGATGTATATGATGATGTATATATTGTAACGATCATGGTGCAGAGCTAACAGCCAAGGCCCCACCATTGATCGGTTATGCTATGTTTTGGATTTAAAATTGTCACCGATGGTATATCGAGGCATGCGACATATATTATGTTTGTCATCATGTAAATATGCATCTATAATTAATTAAATGAACCGACCAGCTACGATCGTGACAACTAAAATGAGAAAGGGGCATGATTTTCACAAGAATAAGGATGTGGGGAAATTGTCAACCCTTGGGCCAATAAGGGAAAATACCCATGTGTCTTCTTTCCTTGTCTTATCCAACCACCTTCATTAAGAATTTATGCTGGTAGCTGGGGGAAGTTATGGCAGTTATTGTTTTTGGGAGTGGGGTGGCAGGGCTATCAGTCCTATCCTACACGCACACTCCACCACAGCGTTTGACTTCACAATGGCAAGAGGAACCTTCACGCACTCTCCACTACGCAGGCCTCATGACTGTCTGTTCACCTCCACACACAGGATTTACCTGGTTTCACTCCCGCGGACACATTCTCCTCTCCACGCCTGTGCTGAACACTCACACACGTCCAATTCACGTCCTCTCTGTAGTCTATTCATCCACGCACAAGCTGGGAACTGTTCGTCCTCACGCAGGGACCGTTGTCTGCTCATTATCCTCATGCACGGGATTCTGCCCATTTTCATGCACAACTGGGAAGTCTGTATTCTTTCTCTTCTTCTGCATGGCCTAGATATGTTTTCTCAGTGAGTTCGTTGCCCAGAACGGGCTGTGTTCCCCACGTTGGTTGTGAGCTGTGCTCACTGATACATTTCGGGTAGCTGATTTTCCCCACGTTGTTGGCTGTGGTTGCTGTGGTCTTCCTTACATTTTGGGGACGGTTGTAAATTTGCTTGAGAGTCATTTTGGCCATGATAGGGCCAAGAATGACTCAGAATTTGTCTTCCCTGTCTTAAGCTATAACAACTGATTAATTGCCTGAGTGAAATGGTTGGTCTTTGGACTGTGTTGGGAGCAGGGATGGGGGCTTGGTTTACTTGATAAACCTGGTGGCTGGAACACACACAAACAGAGCTAGAGGTCTGGCTTTCTTCTCCACAACCCCTGAATAGCACTGGAAGGGAATGCAGGGCCTGAGGGACTGTGTAGCAGAGAAGGGACTGATTCCTTGTGTTGGGTGTGTGTGGGTGTCTTAGAAGCCAGGCTAGTTCTGGTGTAGGTGTTCTTGGATCTGTAATGAGCTCACTTGCTTAGCATTTAGCCTTTCCCAACTCCTGGATGGCCTGATAAACCCAACTGTGTTGGCTTGGTTGTGTTTTATGTATCCTTGGCTATGTGTAAGTCTGCTTGTTCCCTTATTCCTTGGAGAATCATACCCAACTTGGGGGTGGCAGCATTGCTGAGAGATTAAGGAGCACGCTGGCCTATGGTTGGGTGGAATGTTGCAGCGACGTAGCTGGTTGCGGATCAAGTTCTTCGTAAGATAAGTGATATTGTCCATTTTTACTTCTGCAACCATGTTTTCTGTTAATGTAAATGATGAACATGTTAAATGAATGCTTGTGTGAATGCATGTTGATTCCACTATGCATGATAAATAATTGTAGCTGTGTATGATAAACAATGGAAATTGTGCATTTTTACTTCAATGCACATTCTTTCAGCATTCTGTTTCAGCAATTTTATGAATTCAGCATGTTCATGGGGCTTTTAGTCGGCATGGTTAATGCCATGGGGGTCACTTCCTCTATCCAGTTGGAGGAATGGGGACGTGACAGAAACACAAGACCATGAAGGAATATCACAAGGGACGAAGTGACCCTACATTGATGAAGAGGACGACCAGACCCAGACTACACCCAAAAGAGAAGTAAGATCAAACCCCAGCAACAATGTACCCATGGCTCCGCGCACTACTCCATATTCAAGAAGAAACAAAAATTCCACATCGACTTGCTCGACGTGTCAGCACCATTCTAGTAGTATATCAACATCTGTAGGAAGAAGGCTCAAGATGGTAGGAGACGATACAAAGTTACCTTTGTTCCATGGAAATGGGACTGACAATATCGAGAAGTATTGGTTTCTATGCGAGGCAGTGTGGGCTGTTAGATATGCCATAGATGACGAAGTTAGGAAAGTCCAATTGGAGACTACTCTTCAAGGTCCTCTGCTAGATTGGTACATGAAATTTATACAAGTTCCTATAGGGACCCCTGCAAAAACATTAGATGAAGTTAGGAGAGGACTGATTGAAGAATTCTGGAATCCTAATCTGAAGCACAGTACATTACTGAGTTAAAAGAGATTAAGCAATTTCCTAATGAGACCATTTGGGACTTCGATCAAAGATTTAAGACATTGATGGCGAGAGTCATTTTCGATATGAGTGACATTAAACACAAAGAATGGTTTATCGTAGGATTGGTACTTCATATCCTCCAACCACTGATGTAGTAGAAGATCGCGACACATAGCGAGGCTCTGAAGATCACAATGAAGTTAGAAGCTTCGCTTGTTGGGGAGAATGCAGCTAGTATGAACCAAATTCAGGCGCACCTGGAAAAATTGACACTTCAATTACAAGACATTAAGAAAGGGAAAGAGAATCGCGAAGATATTTGGTGCACTCATTGTTGCAGAGATGGACACACTAAAGATACTTTCCCTGACTTCTGAAATTATCTGCTATCTGGGGTGCCGAACCCACTGAGTTGTGATAGCATACCATGGTGTCACATATGTCAAGTCTATGGGCACCATCATGAACAATATAGCTACATGAAAAAGATGGTGTTGAAGACAACAAACCTATATTGTTCATTTTGTCGATCTGTGGGGCATGAAGATAAAGACTGTCGTGCATATAACCTACTTCAGGAAAGGACATACGACTCATAATTTGTGAAGGGTGAAGATCATCATGCAGTACAGCTATCACAACCATAGTCTTAGGTGGTAAACTCTTGTCCTTAACCATAGTATACACCACCGTTGCAGATGCAATTTATACCATCGCAGCTGCAACTGTATTTTACGCTGCAGCCACAGTTCGTACCACAACCACAGTACAGTCAGATGACGATGGATCTGCCTTAGCCACAATATGTTCAAGAAGCACACTATGTTCAGCAGTAGTTGAATCCTCCGCCATAGCAATTGGCTCATCCGCAGTACTAGAAAAAAGGAGGATTCCATGGAGGATTCTGAGGAAGAGGAGGAGGACGAGGTCATGGACCTGTCCAGTGTTACAATTGTGGGGTATTTGGACATTACTAGAGAGATTTCCCACAATTGTAGTGTTCATGTACCTATTGCACCACAATTTATCATACTATAGAGAACCTCCCACAAATGATCGAAAGATGGCAAGGCGAGAACGTTCCTCAGCCGCAGAATCGAAATCAGCTGTAGAATCAAAATCAGTTATAGAACCAAGCTCAGAATTAATTTCCACTTTAGAATCAGAGTTTGAATCAACCCATGAACCCTCCATTGAACCAAAATCCACCGCTGAATCATAATCCACTGTTGAACTAGAATTAAGGGCCAATGGTTGCGACAATCTCAGTTGAGCCCAGAAAAGAGGATGTTTACGTTTCCATCGTCACTCACAAAGGTGCGAAGAATGGAGAGGATGGGCCCCACCCACAGATTAAATTGGCTGGGAAGAAGAAGGCGCTATTCAATATCGCAACTAAAAATGAGACATTATTCAAAACTTGGGATGCGATCGAAAGAAATCCTGGTAAGTCACCTATCTATGAAATGCCCTCTACTTTTGACTCTTCGCTGGAGGCAGGACCATCGTGAGAGCATGGTACCTTGCAACAATTCCTTGAAATTTACTTGTCAATGGAAAGAGATCCCGATGCTCTGGTTGCCATTGAAAATTTGCTGCATCGCCCAGGTAAGGAGCAGAAGAACTGCTCGGCGAACTCTTTACAAAAGAAAAAGACGGGAAAATAGATGCGCATGAACATTTAGATTGGGGACTATGAAGTGGATTCAATCATTCTGGATATGGGGTCAGATGTGAATATTCTAACAAAGAAAACCTGGCAGAAAATGGGGAGGCCAACATTGGATTGGTCCCTTGTGTAGCTGCACTTGGCTAATCAGGACAAAGTAGAATCGATCGGACGTTTGTCCAACCTGGTCATAGATGTTGAAGGTATGAAGACTTATGCCAATTTCAATGTGATTGAATTTTTTAATGGTGGAGGTTCCTAGCCCGTGTTGTTGGGGATTGGATGGGAGAATGATAGTATGGTAGTAATTAACTTCAAGAAGTGAATGATGACATTTGAGAATCAAGTCATTAGATTCACCGCTCCTATGTATCCAAACAAAGGATGATGATATATTGAACCAGTGAAAGATGAAGTTTTCAAGGGATGGGATCATTCTTACAACATTCCAAAGATTACATCCACCCAAATGCTTATGGAGAACTCAGTTGGCGTAGCGCTAGTTCTGCGTCTTCTGATTATGATGATACATTAGAGAACTAGAAAATTGCATGCATGAGGTGTCGTTCAGAAAGTGTGGTCTGAACACACAGTCGTTGTGACATGTTGTGACTGAGATTGTTGAATTACCAATTTACGAATGGATACCTGAGCTATCCACATTCTTAATGGAGTTTGAATAAAAGGTATCAGAACCACAACGATTACTGGAACTGGAGGAAGCACTGAAGTCTACTCCAGCACGTTGGTGGGCGACTCATAAAAATACAATTAATGGATGGGTGTAGTGTAGACAGTTGATGACAATTCACTTTGGTGACACCAAAGTATATCACACTGAGAAGTATGATGGAATAAATGACCCTAGTGGTCACCTGATGGAATGTCAGACATTGTGGGAATTATGACCAAAGGATGAATGGGTCCATGCCTTTGTCCACACATTGGATGAGATGCCAAGGTTATGATATATATCCATGGAGTTGCACAGAGAAATAACCACTTGGGAGGAGCTAACGGTTTTATTTTCTCACACCTTTAGTTTCATGGATGCCAATCCCGATGTCCACAATGCACTTTAGATCATCCAGGATGTGGTATTAAAAGTGGTGTCGGTTGCATATCTAGTGGATCCACATGTGCATTGCCAAATTCAGTTAATGATGGCATGTTACAATGTGTTAGAAAAACCCAAGGATGACGATGAGCTATGAAATATCAATATTCCAGAAACATAAGGGAGTAGGGATGTCGCAGCACTAGATATACCGACTGATCCCATGAATCAGCCGAAGATTAGAAAAGTTAACATTGGGACGAAGGAGAACCCAAAATTTTCCAGTGTTGGGGACTACTGGGATGAAGAGACTATGGAAAAGATCATGAATCTCTTGCATGAATTCCAAGATCCATTTTCGATGAAGTTCTCAGAAATGAAGGGAATACTGGGTGATTTAGGAGAAATGAAGATTCCATTAAATCCAGATGCGAAACCAGTAAGACAGAGGTCGTATCGCCTGAATCCATGATACAAAGAAAGAGTCAAGGCTAAGCTCGACCAGATGTTGGATGCTGGAATCATTGAGCCAGTGGAAGAATCAAAATGGATCAGTCCTATGGTGGTTCAAGACAAGAAAACTGATGAAGTTTGAATTTGTGTCGACTTACGAAAACTGAATGATGCTTGTATGCATGACCCGTTTCCGACACCATTCACAGATGAAGTACTCAAAGAAGTAGGCGTCCAAGAGATGTACTCTTTAATAGATGGATTTTTCAGCTATCACCAGATAATAATCACCAAAGAAGATCGACATAAAACGACATTTGTCACTGAATGGGGCTACTTCCAATACACAGTGATGCCTTTTGGGTTGAAGAATGCGCCTACAATATTTTCCTGGGTTGTTGTCGCGGCATTCAAATATTTCATTTAGAATTTCCTACAAGTTTATATGGATCATTGGACAGTGTATGGTCTAATTAAGGATCATCTGGAAAACCCACGAATGATGCTGGAAAGATGTTGACAACATCAGATTGCACTAAATTCCAAGAAGTGTATTTTTCGCACACTAGTTGGGATTTTGTTGGGTCACATTGTGTGCAAGAAAGGATTATTGGTTGACCCTGCAAATATAGTGCTCATTTTGAGCTTGCCACCACCAAAAAATGTGAAGATTCTTAGGGTGACACTGGGGCACACCGGGTATTATCACAAATTCATCAGAGGATATGCTACGATTATTGCTCCTATAGAGAAACTATTGAAGAAAGATACTGCATTTATATGGAGTCCATAATGTCAAGGAATCTTTGACACACTGAAGGCCAAGATGGCTTCAACACCTATACTTGTGTTCCCAGATTGGAACAAGGAGTTCCATGTCCCCGTCGATGCATCTTCTATCGCACTAGGTATGGTGCTCACGCAACAAGGGGAAGGAGATCTTGATCACCTGATCACTTTCGCTAGTCGGAAGTTGTCATTTCCTAAGAAAAAATATAAAACCACAAAAGAGAAGGTCTGGTGATGGTGTATGCATTGCAGAAATTCAGGCATTACCTCTTAGGTGGTCATTTCAAGATGTTCACCGACCATTCTACTTTGAAGTACCTAGTTAATAAGCCTATGTTGGGGGGGGGGGGATATATGTCATTATATACTTCTCTTTCAGGAGTTTGATTTTGAAATAATTGTGAAGCCGAGTTGCTTGAATGCTGGCCCTTATCATTTGTCTCGAATTGAGACACGCGAGGAGCCCACCAATATTGAAGATGGATTAATCGATGCATAGTTATTCAGGGTTGACATGGAAAATGACTACTATGCTCAAATAATTTAGTTTTTGGTGATAGGAATCACACCAGAAGAATTTTCAATGAGTCAAAAGAGGCAGTTGGTGGTTAAAGCTTCTGATTTCTAGTTGATTGCTGGACACCTATATAATCTTGGACCAGATGAAATTTTGCAGCGCTGTGTCCTACCACATGAAAAAGAGCATATTCTGGAAGAAGCACATGTGGGAGTTGATGGGGGACACTATGGTAGTTGTGCTACTGCAAGTAAGGGGCTTTGCACAGGGCTCTAGTGGCCCACTTTATATAATGATGCGAAAAAATTATGCGCGGAGCTGTGATGTCTGTCAACGCACCGAAAAACCATCGCGGTGGGTTGAGATGCTGCTAGTACCCCAAGTAACCTTGCAACCTTTTGATAAATGGGCTATGGATTTTATGGGTCCCATTAACCCACCTGGGAAGAGAACTGGTGCACGGTATATAATCACAGCAACAAACTATCTGACGAGGTGGGTGGAGGCTGCACCAGTTGTGGATTTCACTGCTGCGACAACATTAAGGTTCGTATTTGATAATATTGTGACACGGTTCAGATACCCAAGGATACTGATGAGTGACCAGGGTATCCATTTCATCAACCGCACAATAAGAGCGTTGACGAAGGAATTGCAGATAAAACACAAAAAAATTACCCCATATCATCCACAGGTGAATGGAACTGTAGAAGCATTCAATAAGATCTTATAGCATGAACTTACAAAGGTATGTAATGATAACTAAGATGACTAGGATTTGAAGATTCCAGTAGTATTATGGGAATATCGCACCACTGGCAAGATATTGTTGGGGCAAACACCGTTCAAATTGGTATATGGGAAAGAGGTAGTCATGCCTATAGAGTACATTGTTCCCAGTCTGTGCATTGCAGCCGCGACGGGCATGGATGATGAAGCATCACTAGAGGAGCATGTGGTGCAGTTGATATAGCTTGAAGAGGACCTCTTTACTGCAGGTTTCCATCAGTGCGTTAAGAAGGATCGATAGAAGGCTTGGCATGATCACCACATAAAGAACAAACAATTTCAACAAGGATATTTGGTGCTGCTATACGAGAGCAAGTTCCTAAAGCATCTAGGTAAGTTACAGATGAATTGGTTAGGTCCATATCTTATTAATTCCATTACTTATGTGGGTGCTATTCAACTGCAACAATTAGATGGAGCGGTGCTGCCAAAACTGGTGAATGGTAGCCGATTGAAGCCCTATAGGACAAGGTCGGAGTCACATAGTGCTTGAGGCATTATGCAATGAAAAAAAAGGGGGTGGAGTAGATAATGAGAGGAAGGGAACACCAAGGGGAAGTGGATGCGCCAATAGGGGAGTCAGTAGTGTAGTTAGGAAGATCTGTCGCAACAGCTATAGGGTCGCGACGTAGTCAAATTAGCAATAAATATAAAACAATTAAAGCAGTTAACCGTTAGCGCTTGTTGAAGAGATGCGTATTGATGTCGGATCCGATCATTGGGTTGGCAAGATCGACAGGGGATTTGGGCATTTAATGCATGATTTGGTCATGATGGACATGGTTGATTCGGTAATGATTAGGATGGACCGAATGGATGCTATAAGAAAGTGCTCGATGCAGGTTGAAAGCACCACTGTAATAAGTTGAGTTGCAAGGATTGTTGAAGCAAAATTACATTCCACAGCTACAGAGGGATTGGAGAGCGTTGCAGAGTGAAGAAGAGGGTGCATCACAACTGTGGGGCATTGTTGTGAGATGTAGAACAACCCCAACACAGTGGATATTTTGAGTGAGAGGGACTCACTAATCAGACCAGTTACCATTGTCGAAGGATTTTCTAGTATGCAGGTCGGATCATCGTCTATCCCGACAAAGAAGCAGCGAGGGAAAAAGCCTAGATCTCCAGCACCGATGAGGAGGCAGATAAGAACATTTGTGAGATCGCAAGAAGATGTAGCCACCCAAATGGGGACATCTAGCTTTGGTGTTGTAGAATCAACGGTTCGAATTAGGGTCTTCGTTAATGACATCTCGGGCTACATCGCTTCAACCTGAACTGGTATGGAGCCTCGACGGATAACCAAGAACTAGAAGTATCACCCGAAGATGCCACTGCTTCCAAAAGGGATGGTGTGTGACACTGATATTTTACCAGCATTGATGAAGATGAAGTATGACAGCCATGACCTATTGACATTATAGGATGTAGCAAATGAGCCTTATGACTTGTTACCTTCAATCACAGGAGGGCCCATAGTGCATATCCCACATCCATGGGTGCAAGGGTTGGATAAATATAGGCTGCTAGGGCTCATCAACATGCTTCATTTTGGGCGGCTGAATAAAGAAAACACCTGTGTCAAGCAACTCTTAAATTGCTTTCATGGATCACGGTGGATTTGATTTAGGATATCATGGGGTTACCAAAGGATGGGCCATACCCATAGCAATATTTCAAAGGTAGAGGTAACGATAAGCAGCTTGCTGCATGGTTGAAGATGAAGTATGACTTGCAGCATGATGGAAGAGTGTATCGGATTGATAGCATCAATGAACACACAATACGTATCAACACTAGGATCTTAGCAAGCAATATTGTCCACAAGAACTGCCCCATCCACTGCACTTCAGGGATGATTGTGTGTGTAGAACAATGCACAGAAGGGGTACAAATGAACTGGTCACTCTTCTTGCTGAACCAATTGATAGAAGACGCGATTTCAGTTTAGGTCGGAGAGTGGCCTTTCACATATAGCTGGATATTAATCATCATCGCATTAGTGGCTTGGATGCATCCAGTGGATTACCAAGGGATGGAATTTGAGGCTATTAAGGTATCTCAAGGCGTAAGGTATCAAAACCTGTGGTGGGTCGAGGAGCCTAGTAGAAAAGAGGATTGCGCGATCCACTTTTGGGTCTACTGGGAAGCACTGCAAGCGATAGCTGTCAAAGCTCCTTGAATTTCCAATGAGGCCATAGTCAAATATAGAAGGATCTCTTAGTTCACCATAGGACCGCACACCATTCATGTGCAAGCTCGTAGCAACCCAGATAAAAAATGGTTACCCATGTCTTACAAGGTGATGGATGAGGAATTGGATGCGACTATTGATGACTGGCCTACAACATGGAGGGAGCCCGTTAGCGCCAATGAAATATCAACATGACAACCAGAATATGCACTTGACGATTCGGTACAAAGAGCTGACCAGTAGAGTCATCATGACTCCGATGGTGAATTGTCGATAGAGACTAACCCAGAGGCACAACGAATCCTTAAGGAGATAAGGAATAAGAGGTGAATGGAGACAGATTCAAGCAGTAACACAATATTAGTAATGGAGGCACAAGTACAATCGCTTGTTAAAGCTGTCAATGACGCAACAGATACCGCAACAAGAGAAAAGAAGAAGTCCACCGAGGAAGGATTCACTGAGGTAAGGATCAAGATGGAATCTATTTATAATGTTGTTTTACAATGAGCATCGAAGAGTATACCTGTGTAGGACTATGTGTCTATTAGCACCGAGCTATGGGACAGGAATGTTCAGATTCCCCTGACTACGATTGATGTTGGATGAGAGGATGTGAAATCCCCACTACAACAGCTACAGAGCATTGCGGTCGATATCAATAAGTTGTCCATCCAGACTTAGTACACATGCAGCTGGTCCTCAGCCAGGAGTTGGTCGATCGACATAAGGATATCAATGACCAGTACTTGTGGCCACAAGAGGAGGAGGAGACGTTGCAGAAAGAAGTAGAGGAATTGCGCTGTGCAAAGGAAACATTGACGGTAGACAAAGCATAGGAAATCGAGGTGCTGAAGAAGGCACAAGAGGAGATAAAGATGAAGACTACAAAAGAAATCATAGAACTAAAGAAAGAAACTGACTGCCTTGTTATTGAGAAGGCACAAATTTTTTCTAGTCGGGGGTAGGTGGAAGAGGTCGTTACGGCTTCCTGCCAGTACATCCATGAAAGAACTGTGGAGTTGGATGCAGTCGCAAAGGAAAAGCGACTTGGAGAAGTCATCACACACTTGCAGCTGGACAACAATATTTTGAATGCTCTGGTGTACCCAGATACACCATGAGAGAAAATTACAGAACAAAAGGATGCCATCGAGGAGATAGCGGCACAATTTGAAGAAATGGAGCAGGAGTCCAAAACGATTACTGACGCGACGACACAATTTTGGGGTAGTTTCATTCAAGATGAATAGTTAGAGCAATTGAAAAAGTAGTTGTAGGAAGCCGAGGGCTAGTTGGAAATGCTAAAGACGACATTGAGGACAATGCCACCAATTGTTTCAATTACATGGTCCATAGAGTTAGAGGAGCTACAACAATGAGTTGGGAAGGCTCAGGAGCGACAACAGAAGCGCAATGACCAGCTCGACGAGTTCCAAGAAATTGGATCCCAATTATCGGTGAAATTAGTCGTTGCGCTGCAGGATGTGCAAGAGGGTAAGCAAGAAGTAAATGCAAAGATGGTACAGTACCCATTAAAGCAGGATTTGCTCGAAAGTCAAGACCTTGCTGAGAAACTGAAAACCAATGAGTACACCATGTCCAACTGACATGGATCGAGGGCAAGCCACAAGATTATGTTGGTGGCCCATTGGTAAGGGGTTTCGGGACAAGTCAGTTGTGCAGCATCACAGATGCTGCACAAGCTTAGAAGACACCGTGCAAGTGAAAGTTGGAACGCAGGTTGGAAGATAGAATATTTTGAATATTTTATGTAACTTTTTGTACTTTTGGACCATATTTTGTAGATATTGGTCATTATTTGGTAGAATCAGTTAATATTTAGTTAGAAAATCATCCAAGTGGACCATGAATGTAAAGGCACATGCCTATAAAGAGAAGAAGAATTGTAAATGTAAAAACAATCCTAGACTAAGAATTGAGAGCTGGAGACTCAATTGAATTACTGTCTGTTTTGGATCTGTGGTTGATTACGTAGAATTAATATGAGAAGATGAAGGTTGATCTAAAATATTGTTATCTTTCTGTATTTTTATTTCTGTGAATCCAATAGTGAATGTGTGTGACATGGATCTAGGATGTGATGTTTATTGCTTATGAGTAATGCTATATTTCTAGATCTGTTTGTGCAACAACATGGTTATTTCTGTGATGAATAAATGATGCGATCTTTTAAAGATCAATGATGAATGGTTCTACTGATGATTAGGTGACTGGTTATATCTAATTGATAAGTTGATGAATTTTTGATTCCCATAGTCCTCTTCTATTTTGTGGAAACTTGGTTCCGTCAGCCCTCCCTTGAACATCTCGGGTGAGACTTCATTCACTTCGTGGGTGTTGCTGGATAGGGTAAAACCTATCTAGGCACGTCCTTAGGGATATCGTGGTGAATTGAGCATCGACAGAGTGGGAAACCCTGTCGACTGGGTTTTTTTTGTTGGGTTTGCACCAACACCAAACATCAGCATGACATGTTACTAGTAGAAGTTGACAGATTTTCTAATATGGATATACTCATACCATGCAAGAAGACTACGACAGCACAACAAGCTGCTCAACTCTTCTTTGAACATGTGTGGAAACATTATGTCCTCCCGACAACCATTATTTCCAATAGAGATGCTAGATTTTTCAGCACCTTTTGGCAAACTCTCTAGAAATAGCTCGACACAAGACTTTCTTTGTCATCAGCCTTC
Source organism: Pseudotsuga menziesii (assembly GCA_001517045.1). Taxonomy (NCBI): domain Eukaryota; kingdom Viridiplantae; phylum Streptophyta; class Pinopsida; order Pinales; family Pinaceae; genus Pseudotsuga; species Pseudotsuga menziesii. The sequence continues at coordinate 176,478 of LPNX010235412.1, read as the reverse complement.
CATTCGTAGACAAATGTATAGACAAAAGTTGTAAATTTCTTAGTCATACAACTGCTTTGCATGTACAACCAAAATCATCGTTGAACATGGGATGACAACCTTCCATACATACAACACTTCTACAATCGTTCTCAACACAACTCTATGGGAAAGAGTCCATTTGAGATCTGTTACATATTTCAACCCTCAACTCCCATCGAATTAATCGGTTCCTTGACACAGTCGAACGACACTGACTTCAAAGGAAAAGAAGTGGATAAAGAATTGAAGTTTAGAGATCAAATATACAACACTCAGAAGCAAGCACAAGAGATGTTGCAACGAGCTAATGCAAAAGCTAAGGCCCGACATGACAAGCATCGTATTCCTCATTCATTTGAAATTGGGGACTAGGTCTGGTTACATCTAAAGAAGGAGCGCTTCACTGGTCCATATAGAAAGATGAAAACTTTGCGATATGGTCCATACATTATCCTTAAACATATTAGAGAAAATTATTTTAAGCTCGACATTCCTGCATGCCTTGGACTACATCTAGTTTTCAATGTAGATATGCTTCGACCATACTATGCACCATTGTTGGAACATAATGACTTGTAGACAACAGAACCTGAAGACATCCATCCATATGTTTAGGAACCTTTTCTTTGCAACACCATTGTGGGATGACTCATACGCCATACAAGGAAGAACTCCATTCACTTGTTTTAAGTGTCTAAAGATGGACAACTCCTCGCACAAGGAAAATGGTACTTTGCTACTGAAGTAGCCAACAAGTTTCCTAACTTGAATGAATACACAATGGAGACCATTGTTTCTTAAGGAAGGAGAAATGATCCAATGAGTAGTTGGCAGGTTGTAAAGATTTGACAAAGTCTAGCACTTTGAAAGATTCGAGTACTCTGACTGCTTCGACAGGTTCGGCTCGACAGGTCCTCCTCGACATGTTAGATTTGATAGGTTCACCTTGACAAGTCTGCCTCGACATTCAACATATCAACATGCCTTTTCTGCGACGATTGAACTTCTAAACCGTTGTAACTTCTTTTGTAACTGAACATAATGGGTGGGTAGTCACCCAAGTGTCTCAACATCCTATATAAGCATGTACACTAATGTAATATAGAATAATTCCGATTCCTCCATCTTTCATTGAGAAGAAGTAATAAATTGGTTCAGATTCTTGCATATTGTCTGTGTGCATACTTCTTATCGACCTAATGTATTTACTACTTGGTTTTTTCTTCTTATATGCTTCCACCATAACTATACTCGACTCATTCAGTCGAGTGTTTTCCCCAGTGTGCACCTGGGCACAGCTTGGATCATTTTGTTGGTTAGCTCAGTTCCAAAGGATCATCGCCTGCAATTTCTGAGATAGGGTTGTATTGTTAGCCAGATTCAGCCCATCGATTCCCCAAGAAGGAAGTTTTTAATGTTCTTTGTGTCTAACCTAATTTATATATTGTTGTTATGGGTTTATTTTGGCGGATAATTAAAATTTTTATTTATTATTTTTACTTAATGGCCGACAAAACCAATAAATGGATTATTTTTTAAATTTATATTTATTAATTTTTAATTTTTAGAAGTAAAATGTAACGTTACATAACGTTACAACATCTACATCATAATCGACAAGTAAAAAGTAACGTTACAACATCTCCCTCATAACCAGAAATATTATTTATAGCCAACATAATGTTACATAACGTTATAAGATCTCCCCCATACTGGGCTGTAGAGCACCTCTCGGTGCAATGATTTGAGATCATCATGATCATAGTTACTTTCAACTTAAACAAACATATTCTAATTAAATAGATCAAAATATTGACATAGATACAAATCAACCCACCCACTTATGATTAAAATTCAAATATACTAATAGACTTGGAAGAAACCAATTCCCCCCTTGGAATTCTTCTTTAGTGATTTGATTCTCCACCATGCATGAAGATTCTCTTTAGAGAGGGTATCTGCGTGCTTATTGAGGTCTTTGAAGACATGGGAGAAAGACACCTATTGAAACTCCCTTGAGTTTTCTTTCATGTGCAATGCCAAAGGATGAATTCTTGTATTCAGGTTATTTTTTTAAGGATTCAAACATTATACTTATGTGTAGTATCATAGGCAATTATTTGGATTGAAAAATTATGCATATAGATATGTAGGAGAATAACCAATACAAAACAAAGAATATCATATTAAATATTTTAATCTTTTGGAAAAGTTTAGCAATTTTATCATATGTTAAATGTAAAAAGTGGCAAATGTTTAAGCTAATTGGCAATTGTATTTTTAAGAAATGGCTGAAAAATAACCAATTGGTGAAATTTATCCCTTAAAAAGTACCATGCATATTGTGAACCTGTATATAATCATTTAGCCAATTAATAGTTGGAGAAAATTCCTCATAAATTTAAAGTCATCTGACTCCTTTTTCTAGTGCATATTTCATGAGAAAGAGTAGTGCCTTAAATTCTGCTATAATATTAGTTTTGGATCTCAAATTTTCCTTGGTTGATTAGTAGTGTGAATATTGCATGAATTTGAAAAATTTAGTACAAAAGTGATGCTTCATATTTTTCTCAGGCCTTGACAAGCCCCATTAAAGGAGCTCTAGGGATATGACATGTCCATCAGGAGATCACCCACAACCCTCATCACTTTTGCATAGTCAATAGTATTGTAGGCTATGAACAAAGACAAAAGTTGAGTAGAAGCTTGGAAGTGTGGAATTTGTTTCCCTTCAAATATATTAGAATTATTGGCTAGACAAATCCCCCATAAAACTAAATAAGGGATTGTTCTAAAGTTCTTCAACTTGCTTCTATTAAACCATCATGAAAGTTCTCATCCATTATCCCTTTTCTTTATGGTTTTTTGTGGAGGTTTTGTTGAGAATACAATAATAATGAGAGAACAATAATAACCAAGAAACAATTTAAGAGACAACACTATGCCCTAGAAAACCTTGAAGGGAAAAAATAGCAATAATGAAGATTCATTATCCTTGGCCAAAGCCAGCCAACCGATTCAAGTGAGCTCACCTACTCAGCTCAAGGCCACATTACAATGGAGTCTGTCAATCCGTTTTATTGAATTCATTACATGTAATACCTTGGGCCAATACCATGGTCTACCAAATACCATGGGACCAAATACATGTGCTAATACCTAAACCATTTGAATCATTCATGAGTAAAGGTTAACCCTAATAATCCCACTTTGAACTTGACTTGGAATAAATCACCAACCCCCCTTAAAGTTTTAATTGAGGAATCTACACATGCCCCTATTATCACCTAGGTCAACATGAATTTACTGATAAGTTACTAGGGATTCCCCCCCAATCACCTAGGTCTACCTAGACTTTAATGGTGAGTCACCAGGGGTATGCATTCCTAATCAAGTCTTACATCTTTATGCCCATTTACATGCAATTAAAAAATTTCAACTCCATTGTAATAAAAAGAATATTCATGTGTCTCGTGGAGACTTCATCATCACCATTAGTTGATACATCCTCTCGATTTTCCATGCTCATCATCTACCATGCCTCCTTTCACACCTTGTCATTGCTTGTCTAGGAACTGCCTGTTTCCTTACATGCACATAGGCATGCATACTAAATCGGTCTCCAATCCTCTAACCATCTACAATTATTCATATGACATGCACCCACTACCATAGGTTCATGTCTGTACTACCATAAACCTGTTCCCATTCCTATAGAAATAACTATAAGAATTCTCAAGAATCGCTAGTTCCACATATTTGTCGAAATTTTTCAATAAATCTACGTGCTCAATCTCCTATCATGTTATTTATTTGAGGATTGGCCCTTTCCACATGGTGACATGCACAACCAACCTTTTATTTTGGGTAGCATATCAGCTGGATACCAATAGTGTTTTCACATTCCAAATCATTCACAAAACATCTTTGCAATATCCCTAGTTGTCCCACATCATAATATTGTTGTTGAGGCTTTGGTAAATTGTTCTTGAGTAAGGATTCCTAGTTTCCATGTGTGCTTCATGAGATATCGAGTCAACCACACACACCGCACACGATATATTCTCTTTCCCTATAGCCTCATGACCTCTCACAATTGTTAGTTCTCTTAGATAACAATCACATCCTTCTTCATCTCCTTGGGATAACACCGCCATCAATCATCGATGTCCTCAACCAATAGGCTCTTCTCAAACTTCATCAAGGCTATGGTTTCTTCAATGATTCTATTCACAACTTTGGTGGATTCCTCATGTGTACTTCCTTATGGTCAATGATATTATCAACGATATCAATTTCATGCCCTTAATTGGGGTTCTTCCTTAGATGCTCATCTCGATGAATGCATTTATAATCTCATTCCTTATGATTTGTGAGCCGTATTCCTCATCATAAGAATATTTCCTCATATGCAAGATCCCTCTATATTTTCTCATACAAGAGCCACTCACCAACCCAGTTCCCATGCTTGGGGGTTAGATAAGAAACTTCCATAGACTTCACAACATAGGGAAAACATCCTCATATACAGAAGCATGTCCTCCTTCATATTGAGTGAGGCTCCACAATGATATTAGTAGACATCCTAACTTCTTCATGCAGCAGTGCATATTATGAATTTCATTTCTAGTTGTTCTAGTGCATTGGTGACTTCCTCTTTCATGTGGATTAGTAATCCTTTGCAAAAATTGCATGGTATCCTAAATTCCTTGAGCGAAGTTTCCTCACAATGCTCCCACATCCACTATATGTAAGGAAATGTGGGGCTTCCTCTGCATCCTTTACCAAATCACTATCGAAATCAGCCATTTATTTTAATTGTTGTCTTTGCATTACAACACACAAAAAATCCCCCCCCCTTATATCTTGGTTATTTATTCATATCTCTTTTGCAGGTTGTAGCAGTTGGATTCCTTCACACAAGATAATTTGAGCTCTAATACAAGTTCTTAGGTTTTCACAAGCATACAATAATAATGAGGAGAACAATAATAACCAATCAACAATTTAAGAGACAACAATATACCTTGGAAAACCCTGAAGGGTAAATCAACAACAATGAAGCTTCATTATCCTTGGCCAAAACTAAATAATAAGGCTAAGTGAGCTCACTTAATCACCTCTAGGACACATTAAAATGGAATGTCTCAATCCCTTTTATAGGCTTCATTACATGTAAAAGCTTGGAACAATACCATGGGATACCAAATACCATGAGCCCCAAACCACATGCTTAGACCTAAACAATTTGACTCATTCTTGAGTCAAGCTTAACACTAACATTTTGGAGCCCCAAACGTTCTTCCATATCCTACCACACTTGTAAATACAAGGGAAAATTCATGAAGAGGTGAGATGTAGTCTCTTCACTGGCTTTACATAAAGTACACCATCTGTGTCCTATTTTACACCTTTTTTGTAGCATCTCTTAGATTGGTACTTTATTTTTTAGGACTAACCACATAAAAAAGTACATTTGTAGGGTACTATTGGATCCTTCATTTTTTGGAGATGAGCACAAAATGCGGGAGAGGAAAGGATGAAAGAAGGAAACATGGGATAAAGGAGTGGGAGTTATAGAAATCCTCTAACGACCACAATAGTTTTGGACCCAACCCATAAGTATAAAAGGAAGAGGAAAGAAAGTGGAAAGAGAGAGACATAGGAAGATGAGAAATATGAATAATATTGTAGAGAGTGGAAAACATGATCATAGGATAGAAGAACGAACCACAACAAAATATTATGTATTTGGGGTTTTGGGTAGTTGAGTTTTATTTCTATGTTTTGTATGACGTTGCAATGGGTAACTTTGTGTTTATTGTAAGGCCTTAGATCCGTGATATAATGATTTTATTTTATATTATAATGAAGGATTTTTGGGCCCCTCAATAAATTTATGTGTTACATATGTCTATGTGTTCATATATCCATGATGCGTTTCTCTTTGTGTGTTTGATATGAGTAATATATTGATGTTGTGATACTCTAATATGAACAATGTTGCGATATGAATAATGATAACTCATGTATGTATCCTTACATTAACCACTCATTATCACACACCAATATTGGATTTGCTTTGGGTGAGACCTTTTCCTTCAATAGATTGAATTGACTGGACACTAGAATATAGCGATTCCTTTTGTTGGTCCATGTGCAGGAACTAGGTCTCAATTTTGCGCCAACAAATGGTTATGTTGTTAAGACCTATTTTTTAATAGGATACCGTTAACTAAATGGATGCACATGTGACAAGATAGAAGGTCTAACTATGGCGGGTCAAGAAGATTGAAAACTTTGTTACACAAGAATCCAAACTATTAGGGTGGTAAGTATTAAAGATTAGGAAATACATTATTTTTAGAGGACCACCACTAGATCAATATGATTTTTTTGAGTTTCAATTCAATAGTTCTTACAGAGTGGCTAAAAAGAATTGTGGAAAAACCTGAATATTGTCTCTCTCAAAGAAGAAGTGTACAATGGACACAAAGGGATTTGATTGAATTCAATTGTATGGATTCACCCCTAATAAGAGCTATTGAATTTTGGGTAGAAAGTACTCTTATTGGATATATCCTAGAATTTGTAGCTGAAAATAACCAATCAACATCTAAGGCCAAAGAAGATATCAGAAGGGGGGTTAGAGTAAAATTATTAAAGAATTTCCATTGTGGATTAAGGCATGGATGGTTGAATTCAGGTTCTTACCACTAATTTGGATTAGAATGGAGGTGTAAACCCCTCACACCCATGGGGAAAGGTTAAGGTGATGATACTACGTTGTGGAAAGTAGGAACTACCATGAATGGAGTGGGTTGACAATAAAGAAGTCATGTTTAAAAGAGTAAAAAGAAGGGAGAATATATACAAATAATGATGAAGCAAAAATGAGAAAGGCATGAAAAAGAAGCACACAACTAGAAAAATAGATATAGGGAAAGGAAAAGAGTGAAGAAATTCAAAATGAGCTATGTCAATTGAAGGAAAGAGAGGAACTGAATAGCTCAAGGATAAGGGAGAGAGGGATATAAGTGTCGTATCACCTAGTAAGTGGAAGCTAGGGAGAAGGACCAAGTCAAAAAGAGGACCATATAATTAAGTCACCAAGTATTAGATTATCATATCAGTCACCGGAACTATCCCTACATGTAGTTTTGGAACACTTGATCTTAGGACTTGCAAAAAATGGAAGTACCATTGAAATTCAAACCCCCATTATCATGGAAGTAGTTATGGAAGCAATGGAAGTAGCACTAAGTTGGCTGAACCACAGTGCCCTCGTATAATTTGGTACCAAACTCTTAGAACTTTGTTTTAGAATTACCATGGCATAATCAAATGAGTAGAAGTATGAATAGTTTAAAAACTAGATGAATAACAGGAGGAAGTAACAATAATTCTTCACATATTAGTGGTAATATTATAGAAAAACTCACACCTCAAGGATTTGTACTAGTAGGATCCATGACTATCACAATGGTTGGAGTACTAACAAGTCCATCCCTAAAATTTCCATAATTTTTGGGGAAAGGAGGAGAAGATTATGCTGCATAACATTGGTTCCTATGTGAAGCAATATGGAATGCAAGAGAAACCACAGTGGCGACCAAAGTGTTTGAATTTTAGACAACTTTATGAGGAAGGTCCTTACATCAGTACATGAATTTGATTGAAATGTAAGGACCACCACATCTTACTTTAGAAGAGACAAAGAAGTTGTTCCTAGATGAGTTTTCATGACCCAAGTTAGAATAGCAAGGTATTGCATAAATATGGGAGATTCGATAGATACTGAGAGACTCTTCTTAGGAATATGCATGATTCTTTAGAGATGTGCTAAATCAATTAATTTTCTCAGTACATGAGGATCATGATAAGTAATGTTTTTTCCAAAGGTTGTTACTTCTCAGCATAATTTCGCTATCATAACAAGTGATAGATTTTCCAAGGATGATGTTAGCACAAGTGATGAATATTGAGGCCTTATCAAACTATCTGAACTCCACTATATGGAATTTGTCATCATCTAGACAACTTACATAAGTACACACTAGTTACTGACTTAACTGAGAAATTTCAAGAAATAGTTGTACAAAATCCAAACAGATTGCAAGTTTGGTGTATGGGATGTATGATGGAAGGACATCATGCGTTGTAATGTCCTTAAGCATGAGGAGGAACGATTCCACCAAGTGGGCCATTTGGTGGAGGACTAAGTGCAATTGTTGCACAAATTGTCACAACAAACCCCTTCTAGTCCACATGATGACCAACATATCTAGATCCACCCAATTTCTCTCCAAATGACTATTGTGATATTTTTAAGTCATATGGCCATCCTCTAAGACTTTGTCCATTTTTATAGAAGTATTCCTTAGTAACCAATACGATATACTATGAATTATGTGGGTCCACCATGCATAGTATCGAGAGATGTAAATCACTATATGCATTAGCAGAGAGGTTGGATTTCTCCATATACCAGGTAGGAGATCAACCCTTAGAAATAGGAGGTGGTGGAGGACAATGAAGTGGATTTAGAGAAGAATGAGGAGGAGGTCACACAAGAACACTGCGATGCTACAACTGTAACAAAATTGGAAACCTTTCTCGAGATTTCCCATATCCTAATACGTTCAATTGTACCTATTGTTGCACAAACACTCACGTTATTGAAGAGTTTTTAGAGCTTATCACAAATGGGAGGATCATGAAAGAAGGATGGTTAAATTTATTAATTCGAAACCATGAGAGAAATATAGTGTAATAGGATTTGTAGTTACCTGGCGAGGGGTAGGAATTGGAGAAAATCAGTGTAGATTGATATCACCAGTGATAAGAAAATAAACTTTGAGGGAAACTAAATACATCCCACTTTAGAAAAAGGAAATTTATTGTGAAACTTTTGATATGTTTAGATATATTATGACCCTACCACCCAAAGATGAGTGAGGACCTTGTTATCAATATAGGATAAATATTGTTACGCCAAAGTTTGATACTTATAAGGTAAGGGACCCTATTTTTACATGGTTTTCAATGCTAAAGTACATTTTAGAATATCAAAGTACCACCCATAATTTGTGTAAGACACTCTACAGGAGAAAATAAGTTGTGGAAACTGATGAAGATATATGTGCCCCGCTTTCGTAAAGAAACATTCAAATGGTACAAAAGAGAAGACAAAAGGGGACTGACCAAATTTTTTGAATAGATGTGCAAGTTCATGGGTATGACATCAGGAATGTGATGTTATACTTGATTTATATGTGAGAATGATCCCAAATAAATCCTAGAAATCACTAGGGAGACCATATATGATGTATTCTCCTATCCAGCTAAGAATGGTGAACCAATATCACATTTTCTTGATCGGTCGCTTGGAGAATATTGAAGTTGATCTAGTAGGTGTCAATACTATCAGATATTTTTGAGGTAATTGAGATCACAACAAGAATTAATTATTACCTATAATTGTTAGGAATCAAGTGGGATATGAAAATTATAGAGTAATCAATTTAAAGAATCAAACGATGAACTTTGAAGCCAATGGCATGAGGGTGGCCCAATCGTTTGACCCCAACCAAGGATCACATTATATAGAGCCAGTATAAGGGAATATAGAAAGGTATGTCTTGGAGAAAATTTACTCCTTGATGGAAGGCCATACATATTATTATGTGAAACCAACAGTGGTGGAGGGCTTAGTAAGCTAGAGAAGCATTCACTCATTTGAGAGAGACTCCCAAGAAGCATGGGAAAAATGATAGAACAAGCAATGTGAACTCTCTTCCAAGAATTGAGCAATGATTAAATCAAATCGTTGGATTAGGGTTGAAGTAAAAATCCTACCTATATACGTTGGAACCAACTATTTGGACAAGCTTTTACAGAGAATAGATGCTTCAGTGGTAGAAGAATATTGCATGGATTTCATGGATGTAGCACTAAGAGGAACTCGCATAATATGGTGGGAAACACATAAAGATGACATTATTGAATGGAATACAACATAGTTAGCATTAATTCTTAGATTCAAGATGTATATCCATACAAATAGGATGGAAAAGGTTTACATAGGGGATACCAATATCTACATCCACATTGTAATGTGTGAAAAACAATGGGAATTAGATAAAATACAACTAGATTTTTGGGTGCATCATATCTTTCATGAGATGGGAACTATCCCTAAGGCCTAGTATGTACTTGATAAGAAAAGGTGATAAATTATATGCTAAAAGAAAATGTGGTATTTTTTTGGCCAAGACATTTCCTTTTCTGCAACTACCAAATCAATAACATAATCCTTAACTAGAATTAGAGGAGAATTGTTCATAGATCTGTTGAAGAATGTGGGACACTCATACATTTGTCCCATGCATCAAGGATTATTGGAGCTCACTCTAGTGAATCCTAGAGTAGAGTTCCCCCTTTTTGTGTAAAGGTTGAGTAGGAGGGCCTAAAAACATACGAATTGGAGTACTTATGACAATTAACTTTCAAAGAAACTAAAGGATCCAGGAAGTGCAACCGAAAAACTAGAGGATACCAAAGAACTTTATACCCAAACTTTGAAACTATAGAAAATCAATATTGGCATAGAGGATAATACAAAAATAATGGTTGTTGGAAATTATTGAAATGAATAAATTGTATTAGAAATAACATCTCCGTTGAAGGAATATTACAACCTATTTCCAAATAATTTTATAGATATCAAAGGGATCCAAGGGGATTTGGGTGAAATGAAAATTGTGATGAAGTTGGATACCAAACCCGTAAAGCACCGACCACATGGACTAAATCCCCGCGTGAAAGAAAAGGTGAAAAAATAAATAGACTATATGCTCAACACTACTTTAATATTTACCATATATCAATTTGACTAGATAATCCTTATAGTAATACAAAGAAAGAAATATACAAAGGATATTCAAGTATGTGTTGACTATTGCAGCCTAAATGCTTCATGCGTCCATGATCCATTACCAACAAAGTTCAATGATGAAGTTTTGTATTAGGTGGTAAAAAATGAAGTATACTCCTTCGTAGATGGATTTTCGGGCTATCACCAGGTCAATATTGCATAATAGGACAAAAATAATACAACTTTCACAATGGAATTGGGATCATTTTCTTATAATGTGATTCCTTCTAGATCAAAGAATGCACCTGCTAGTTTCTCTAGGATAGTGATCGTAGCCTTCAAAGAGTTCTCCCTAAATATTTAGAAGTCTGCTTGGATGAATGGACAATATACAACTTGTTGAAATATCATGTTGCATTCCTTAGATTAATGTTGGATCGATGCTGAATAATGGGGATCTCCTTGAAATTTCAAAAGTACATTTTTGTGTTCCTTTTGGAAACTTTATAGGACACGTTTTTTGCAAGGATGGACTAGTCCTGTAGATCCTATGAAAATTAGAGACTGATCGTTAGAGACTGAGCATTTTTTAGGAATTCCATGTTGGAGTTGCGGGTGGACATGCTAGCATAAAAGCTACAAGACGAAAGATTCTACAAGTAGGGATTTGGTGGCGTATAATGTTCAAAGATGCTAAGAATATGTTGGGAAGTGAAATGTATGCTAGAGAGTCTATCAATCATATCAAAGGGATGAAATCCCTCTCCAACTCATCTAGGTGTTACAACGATTTAAGAAATGGGAGATTGAATTTGTGGGACCTATTAATCCACTAGTTAAACATTATAAATCCTGCTATATCATCACCAAAACCAATTACTTAACATGATCGGATGAAGTAGCACTTGTATATGAATGCTCCATAGAAACAACAAATCAATTTATTTATGATGACATCATCACTTGTTTTGGCTGTCGTAGAAGACTTACAAGTGAAAGGTAAACACTTCTTGAATTCAACCATTGAAATGTTTGCAAAATGAATTTGTAATACAAAATCATGAAATGGCACTATAAAAGAGATTAATAAAACCCTAGATATCGGGTCAAAAAAAGTATGTTGCACAAAGCAGGATGATTGGGATGACTAGATACCAACCATTTTATGGTCCTATAAAACCACCATAAAGAAATTGCATAAGCATACACCATTCCATCTTGTTTATGGGAGAGAAGCAGTTGTTCCAACAAAATTCGTAGTTCCAAGCTTCTACATCGCTCACACAACACACATGACATAAAAATAATCAGTCATAAAAATTCTTGTGGAATGGATGGAACTTGAAGAATCCCACTTCTTAGATGACTATCATGCAACTATTGAAAAAGAGTGGAAGAAATCCTAGCCTACTATACATATGAAGTAGAAACACTTTAACAAAGGTGACCAACTCTTACTATATGATATCAAGTTTATGAAGCATCTATGAAAATTCCAAGATCATGAAGATCATGTTGCATTACTTAGATTAATGTTGGATCGATGTTGAAGAATGGGGATCTCCTTGAAATTACAGAAGTGCATTTTTTGTGTTCCTTTTGGAAACTTTATAGGACACATTGTTTGAAAGGATGGACTAGTCCTGTAGACCATGTGACAATTAGATTGATCATTAGAGACTGATAATTTTCTCAGAATTCCATGTCGGAGTTGCGTGTGGACATGTTAGCATAATATCTACAAGACAAAAGATTCTACAAGCAGGGATTTGGTGGCATATAGTGTTCAAAGATGCTAAGAATATGATGGGAAGTGCGATGTATGCTAGATAGTTGATCAACCATATCAAAGGGATGAAATTCCTCTCCAACTCATCTAGGTATTACAATGATTTAAGAAATGGGAGATTGAATTTGTGGGACCTATTAATCCACTAGTTAAACATTATAAATCCTGCTATATCATCACCGCAACTGATTACTTAACCCGATCGGACAAAGTAGCACTTGTCTATGAATGCTACATAAAAACAACAAACCAATTTATTTATGACAACATCATCACTTGTTTTGGTTGTCATAGAAGACTTACAAGTGAAAGGTAAACGCTTCTTGAATTCAACCGTTGAAATATTTGCAAATGAATTAATAATACAACATCATGAAATGGCACTATAAAAGAGCTTAATAAAACCCTATATATCAGGTTGACAAAAGTATGTTGCACAAATTAGGATGATTGGGATGACTAGATACCAATCATTTTATGGTCCTATAGACCACCCAAAAGAAATTGCATAAGCATACACCATTCCATCTTGTTTATGGGAGGGAAGTAGTTGTTCCAACAAAAAATTCGTAGTTCCAAGCTTCTACATCACTCACACAACACATGACATAAGAAGAATCAGTCACAAAACTTCTTGTGGAATGGATGGAACTTGAATAATCCCACTTCTTAGATGACTATCATGCAAATATTGAAAAATAGTGGAAGAAAAATTATCCTACTAGACATATGAAGTAGAAACACTTTAACAAAGGTGACCAACTCTTACTATACAATAGCAAGTTTATGAAGCATCTATGAAAACTCCAAGTGCATTGGCTAGTCCCTTTCATCGTGGTGTAAATAAAAATATTATGGAGTTGTTAAGCTTGTGCAAGACGATGGTATCCTACATCTAGGATTGGTGAATGGAACATGATTGAAGCCCTATGTGTTTGCTCAATGATTATGTAAGAGGCCACTCATGTCACACGGAGTGAGTTAGTTAGGAGATAGGTTCATTTTTAGTCCATATTTTTTTCTACTTTTAGTCTTTAGCTAATTATTTTAGTTTAGTTAGTTGGAAGTTAGTTCAAACCATTGTCGTTAGGGAGGGGCCCACAACTCACTTAATTTTCCATGAACACCACGTTGTAGCAGTATAGTTTTCCTTCTAGCATTTAAGGAACTATCAATGACTAAATATGAAGAATTGAAGCTGACACATGTGAACTCTCATTCCATATTTGCATTTAAGAAGTTAGTGATGTTAGTCCCCCCACTATGTATCAAACATTAATGGTTCCTCCTCATTGGTATATTTATACACTTAAGGATAATCCTTATCAACACATCCATCCTTGTGATAATTTGAAGGAATACAAAGTAGTCGAATTGGAACCTCCATCACAAAGTAAGCCCTGAGTAGTCGAACTCCCAATAATCATGTTTGTATACTAGTGCCAAAATGTAAAAATGGGGAAGGTGCTAGCCATGGGAGCTACCTATAGAAGAACAAAGTGTTGGTTGTGGACCCTATATTCTAGATTCAGAGATGTTATTCAGTTGTGTTTGTACCCCAGGTGTACTGTACACTCGTTCCCCCGAGAAATTTTGTTGGGATGTTTGTTGGCCAACAGTTTTGCTGACCCATGGTATTGGGTTAACCGTAGTATTCTCCCATGGTATTTCCCCTATAAAAGAAAAAGCATTGTAATATGGTTGTGTATGGTATGGTACTGTATTGTATCATTGTAAACAATCTATGTGATTGTGTGAGAGAGACTATGAGAGCGTGAAGAGGAAGTGCAGCGGTGTTGCTGCAGGTTGTATCCCTTCATTATTCTGGATGGTAATAAAAGGAATGACAATTTATGTGTGGACGCATCCCATCGTTGGGTGAACCATGTTATATATGTGTCTCTTTGTAATGTGTTTAATGTGTTTTTCATCTTGTTTAATGATTTAACTATATAACTATTATTGCTTTGCGGTCTTGTTTCTTAACAATTGGTATCAGAGCCAAAAGGTGTATTTGGATGGTAAACTCGCATGAAAGAAGGGTTCCTGGTTTGAGTGGGAGCAATGGCAGAAGAGGGAAAGTTTAGGGTTGAGAAAATTAATGACCAAACTATCAGTTATGGAAGATGAAAATGGAGGACTATCTATACCAGAAGGATCTGTACCTGCCATTGGGCGGAAAAGAAAAATAGCTGACGGCTATGAAAGATGAAGAATGGGAGGTTCTTGACAGTCGAAAGGCATTGGGAACAATACGGCTATTCATGGATTCGTTGGTGGATTTCAATATTTCAAAAGAAAAAAAATAGAGGGTGTGATGAGCGCATTGGGTAAGCTCTACGAAAAACCCTCGGCTTCCAACAAGGTATTTTTAATGAAGCGTTTATTTAATATGAAGATGTCGGATGGTGGATCTATTGATGACCATTTAAATGATTTTAATACACTTACCAGTCAGTTAAGTTCTGTAAAAGTGAACTTTGATGATGAGGTTAGGGGTCTTCTAATATTGTGCTCATTTCCAGAATGATGGAATAGCTTGGTCATCATTGTAAGTAACTCTGTCCCTAGTTCAAACACTCTTAAGTTTGATGATGTTGTTGGTGTTATTCTTAGAGAGGAAATGTGAAGAAAAAGCATAGGCGAGACATCAGGTAATGCGTTGATCATGGAGAGTAGAGGGAGACAAAATGAGAGAGGAAGGAGCCTAGGAAATCACAACAAGTCTAAAAATGGCAGATCCAAGTCCAAATTCAAAAAAATAGAGTGCTGAAACTATGGTAAGAAAGGATATTTGAAGAAAGACTGTAGAGCACCAAAGAAGAAAGGTGAGAGGCCATAAGAGACTACTCAAGAAGCAAATGTAGCAGATGATGTGTTACAATATGCTTTGATTCTTGCATTAGATAATACTAACTATTACTGGGTAGTAGATTCAAGGGATTCACGTCATGTTACATCCCATAGGAAATTTTTCATGATTATGTTATGGGTGATTTTGGACATGTTTTATTGGGGGATGATGAACCATGTAAAATTGTTGGAAAGGGTAAGGTACGAATTAAGTTAAATAATGGAAGTGAATGGATGCTAAAAGATGTAAGGCATATTCCTACTATGAAAAGAAACCTAATCTCAATAGGGCAGTTGGGAGATAGCGATTGTTTGTCTATGTTTGGAGAAACATGGTGGAACATCACTAAAGGATCATTGGTAATAGAAAAAGGAGATAGGGTAGGTAAGTTATATTTATGTCCTCATAACATTGATTATTATATCCCTGTATCTTCCAAAGAAAAAGGTGCAACGTTGTGGAATCATAGGCTTGGCCACATGAGTGAGAAGGAGATGCAGATTATCCACTCAAGGAAACTGCTTCCAGATTTGAAGCAAGTAAGTTTGGAATTCTTTGAGAACTGTGTTTATGGAAAACATAAGAGAGTTAGATTTCTCAAGGTTGGGAAACAAAATAAGAGTGAAATGTTAGAGCTTATCCATACAGATGTATGGGGACCAGCTAAGGTACAATCTCTTGGTGGATCTCGTTATTATGTTACTTTTATTGATGATGCAACTATAAAAACATGGGTTTATTGCATTAGATATAAATCTGATGTGTTTGATACTTTTAAGAAGTGGAAAGATTTGGTTGAGAATGAGACAGGAAAAAGGTTGAAATGTCTCATATCTGATAATGGAGGTGAATACTGCAGCAAGGAGTTTCACAGTTACTGTTCACACAATGAGATTCGTAGAGAGAAGACAGTCCCTGGAACACCACAAGAAAATGGTGTGTCATAAAGGATGAACATAATGATCATGGAGCGTACAAGGTGTATGGGATTGCATGCAGGTTTTCCTTACAATTTTGGGCTGATTGTTGGCATGGGTTTTGGGATAAGTCAGTTGCGCAACATTGCGAATGATGCGCAAGCTCAGAAGATATCGTGCAAGTGAAAAATAGCATGCAAGGCATAAGATAGACTATTTTGAATATTGTGTGACTTTTTGTACTTTTGGACCATATTTTGTGGATATTGGTCATTAGTTGGTAGAATCTGTTAAGAATTAGTTAAAAAATCATCCAAGTGGACCATGAATATAAAGGCGAAAGCCTATAAATAGGAGAAGAATTGTAAATGTGAAAATAATCATGGAATGAGAATTGAGAGCTTGAAACTCAATAGAGTTGTTGTCTGTTTTGGATCTGTGGTTGATTGCATAGAAGTAATATGAGAAGACAAAGGTTGATTTGAACTACTGTTATCTTTTTATCTCTTTCTATATTTCTCTTTCTGTGTTGTGAATGTGTATGACATGGATATATGATGTGATGTTTACTGCTTATGAATAATGTCATCTTTATAGATCTGTTTGCGCAATAGTGTGGTTATTTCTGTTATGAATGAATGATGCGATATTTTAAAGAGAAATGATGAATGATGATTCACTAACTAGTCATATCTGGTAGATAAGTTGATGAATTGTCGATGCCCATAGTCCTATTCTATTTGGTTATGTTAGCTCTCCCTCGAACATCTCAGGTGAGACTTCATCCGCTTTGCGGGTGTTTTCGGACAAGGTAAAACCAGTCTGGGACGGTGCTCAAGGAGATTACGACGAGTTGAGTGTCGACAAAGTGGGAACCCCTATCGACTGGGTTTTGTTTTTTGGGTTTGCGCTAAAAAATGGTTCCATTTATGGGACCTTGTTATGACTAAGAGGAGGATATGTGGCATCCGACACTACCGGAAATTCAAGATTGGTTTGATCAAAAGATACGAGAATTTGATGAAGCAAAAAATCAGAACCCTAGAGTGATGATGAATAAGTGGTTGGTGAGATACATACATGATGGTCCTCACGAATAATTTTTCTCTGAATTTCCCTTCATATTGTATGAGTGGTTGGCGCGGTTCACTTACAAGGAGACAAATTTCCAAGGAGGAGAGACAACATCCTGGACCCCTGTGTTAATCTAGGAGCTACAGGAAACTGAAAACAAAGCATCACAAGCTGTTGAGGTTTGGCTAGATAGTATCCTAGAAGGATATATCACTGAATTCGTAGTCAACACTACCAAGTACTAGAGTGAGGCGGAAAGGGAATTTTTCAACGGACCGAGAGGTAGGCTCTTGTTGTCTCTACAATTGTCAATTAAGATGATTGTATGTGAAAAGGGTATACTAAAGATGCACCTCAATTAGTAGAAATCCGATGTGTGGAGGTAGTGGATATCGCGAAAAAAGGGGGGAGATGAATGGGAAGATAAGGAGTAGATGGGTGCAAGTTTCGATGAGGTTGTGAGGGAAGACAAGGAAGAAAGTAATCTTACGATGGGAGGAGAAATATTTCAAAGAGAGAAGAGGCAGAGGATAGGGGAAGGTCCTGCTGTGATAGAAATGGAATACCATGTAGGAAGACCACACAGGACGAAGTGACCCTATAGTGAGGAAGAGGACAACCAGACCTAGACTATGCCCATAATAGCAGTAATATCAAACCCCAATAGCAACGTACCCATGCCTCTGCACACTACTCCACATTCAAGAAGAAACACAAGTTCCATGTTGACTTTCCCAACATGCTAGAAACATTCTAGTAGTAGATCAGCATCTGTAGGAAGAAGGCCCAGGATGGTGGGCGATGACACAAAGCTACCTTTGTTCTATGGAAACGGTACTAATGATCCTGAGCAGTATTGGTTCCTATGTGAAGCAGTGTGGACTGTCAGATAGGACATGAATGACGCCGTCAAGAAATTCCAATTGGAGACTACTCTTCGGGGTCGTGCACTAGATTGGTACATGAAATTTATACAAGTTCCTACGGGGACCCTTGCAAAAGCATTGGATGAAGTCAGGAGAGGAATAATTGAAGAATTCAGAAAGCCCAAATATGAAGCACAGTATATTACTGAGTTAAAAGAGATTAAACGATTTCCTAATGACACTATTTGGGACTTTGACCAGATATTTAAGACACTAATGGCATGAGTCAGTTTTGATATGAGCGATGTTTTGCACAAATAATGGTTCATTGTAGTGCTAGTACCTAATATTCGACAATCGATGATGCAACATAAGATCGTGACACAGAGCGAGGCTCTGGAGATCGCAATGAAGTTATAAGATTCAACTATTAGGGAGAACGCAGTTGGTATGGACCAAATTCAGGCGCAGCTGGAAAACTTGACGCTTCGGTTGCAAGAAATTAAGAAGGGGAAAGAAAACCACGAAGATCTTTGGTGCACTCATTGTTGCACATATTTACACACTAACGATACTTTCCTTGACTTCCGAAATTATCTGCTATCTGGGGCACTGAACCCATTGAGTTGCGATAGTGTGCCATGGTGTCACATATGTCAAGTATATGGTAATTGACACAAAGAATTTAGCTACATGCAAAACAGGGTAAAAAAGCCAACGATCTTATACTAAACTTTTTGTCTCTCGGTTGGGCATGAAGATAAAGACTGTCATGCTTATGACCTTATAGGAAAGGATAGATGACTCATACTATGTGAAGGGGGAATATAATCATGCCATACAACAACCACAGTAGCCATAGGTGGTGCAGCCACCACCTCAATCGCAGTATACACCACCATCGCATATGTAGTTTTTACCGTCGCAGCCGCAATCACAGTTTGCACCACAGTCACAATTCACACCACAGCCGTAGTATAATAAGATGTTGATGGCTCCATCACAGCCATAATATGTTTAGGCATCACACTACATTCAATAGCAGCAAAATCCCCCACCGCCGCAACAATTGGCTCAACCGTAGTACCAACAGCAAGGAGGATTCCAAGGAAGAGGAGGAGGATGAGGTTGAGGAATTGTCCAGTGTTACAATTGTGGGGTATCTGGACATTACCAGAGAAATTTACCATAATTACAGTGTTCATGTACATACTACATTGCAATTGATCATACTATTGAGAACTTCCCACAGGTAATCACAAGATGGCAGGCTGGGAACGTTCCTGAGTTGCAGAATCAAAATCAACTACAAAACTAGAGTTAGTTGCAGAACCAGGCTCAGAATCAAGTTCCACTTCATACTCAGACTGTGAATCAATCAATGAACCCACTGTTGAACGAGAATCCTTTGCTAAACTAGAATCCACTGATGAACCAAAATCAAGGATCAATAGTTGCGACGATCTTAGCAGAGCCCAGAATAGAGGATGTTGACATTGCCATCATAACCCATGGAGGTGCGATGAATGGATAGGATGGGACCCACCTGCAGGTTTGATTAGCTAGGAAGAAGAAGGTGTCATTTGATATCAAAATTGAAAAAGAAACATTATTTGAAGCTCAAGATGCGGTTGGAAGAAATCTTAGTAAGTCACATATTTATGAAATTCCCTCTGCTTTTGATTCTTCATTGGAGGCATGACCATCGCCGCAGTATGGTACCTTGCATCACTTCTTTGAGAGTTGCTTTTTGCTGGAAAGATATCTTGATGCTCTATCCAAGATTGAAAATTTGTTGCACCACTCGGGTAATGAGCAGAAGGACTTCACGGTGAACTATTTACACAAGAAAAAGATGGGAAAAGAGATGCGCATGAACATTTAGATTAGGGACTATGAAGTATATTTAGTCATCTTGGATCTAGGGTTAGATGTGAATATTTTGACAAATAAGACCTGGCAGAAAATGGGGATTCTGACGTTGGGTTGGTCCCCTCTGCAGTTGAGATTGGATAATCAGGATAAAGTACAACCCATTAGATGTGTGTCGAACCTAGTCGTGGATGTGGAAGGTATGAATACCTATGCCGATTTCGATGTGATTGAAGTTGTTGATGGTGGAGGTTCCTATCCTGCATTGTTGGGGATTGGATGAGCCAATGATAGTATGGCAGTAATTAACCTCAAGAAGCGGATGATGGCATTTGAGAATCAGGACATTCAAGTCATCACCCCTATGGATCCAAATGAAGGATGGATATATATTGAACTAGTGAAAGATGAAGTTGTCAGGGATTGGGATCATTCTTACAACATTTCCAAAGATTACATCCACCCAACTGCTGATGGACAACTCAGTTGGCACAGTGCTAGTTCTTCATCTTCTGATTCCGATGATGCATTAGAGAACTGGAAAAACTGCATGCATGATGTGTCATTCAGGAAGTGTGGTATGATCACATAGTCGTTGTGCCATGTAGCGACTGATATTGTCGAATTACCAACCTACAAGGGACTTCCTAAGATATCTTCATTCTTAATAGAGTTTGAAGAGAAGGTATCAAAACCGCAGCGATTGTTGGTGCTGGAGGAAGCACTCAAAGCTACTCCAACATGCTGGTGGGAGATTCATAAGAAGATGATTGGTGGATGGGTGCAGTGTTGACGATTGATGATAGTTCACTTTGGCGACACAGAAGGATATCACATTGGGAAGTATGATGGGAAGAATGACCCCAATAGTCACCTGATGGAATGTTAGACTTTGTGGGCATCACGACCAAAGGATGAATGGGTGCACGCCTTTATTCACACCCTATATGAAATGTCGAGGTCATGGTATATATCCACGGAATTACGCAGGGAAGTAACCACTCAGGAGGAGTGGACAGTTTTCTTTTCTCATACCTTTAGTTTCATGGATGCCAATCCTAATGTCCACAATACACTTCAGATTATCCAGGACGTGTTATTAAAAGTAGTGCCGGTTGCATATCCAGAGGATCCACATGCGTATTGCCACACACAATCGATGATGGAATGTTACAATGTGTCGGGCAGACTTGAGGATGGTGATGAGTTACAAAATATCAATATTTGAGAAATAGAAGGGAGTAGGGATGTTGCAGAACCATATGTACCAACTGATCACATGAATAAGCCACTGAAAATTAGAAAAGTTAACATTGGGATGGAGGAAAAACCAAAATTTTCCAGTATTGGGGATTATTGGGATGAAGAAACCATCGAAAAGATCACAGATATCTTGCATGAATTTCAATACCTATTTCCAATGAAGTTCTCATAAATGAAGGGGATACTGGGTGATTTAGGGGAGATGAAAATCCCACTAAAGCCAGAAGGGAAGCCAGTAAGACAGAGGTCATATCGCCTGAATCCACAATACAAAGAACGAGTCAAGGCTGATCTCGACCGGATGTTGGATGCTGGAATCATTGATCCAATGAAAAAATTAGAATGGATCAGTCCTATGGTGATCCAAGACAAGAAAACCAGTGAAGTTCGAATTCGTGTCGAACTAAGAAAAATGAATGATTCCTGTATGCATGATCTAGTTCCAACACCATTCACAGATGAAGTACTCGAAGGAGTAGGTAGTAAGGAGATGTACTATTTTACAGATGGATTTTTTGGTTATCACCAGATAAGAATCAGAAAGGAATATCGACATAAAATGACATTTGTCACAGAATGGGGCTGCTTCCAATACATGATGATTCCTTTTGGATTGAAGAATGCACCTGCGATATTCTCCCGGGTTGTTGTTGCATTCAAATATTTTATTCAGAAGTTCCTTCAAGTAACAGTGCAACCTTTTGATAAATGGGCCATGGATTTTACGGGTCCAATTGACCCACCTAGGAAGAGAACTGGCGCATGGTATATAATCACATTAACAGACTATCTGACGAGGTGGGCATAGGCTGCACCAGTTGTGGATTGCACCACTGCGACAATAGAAAGGTTTGTATTTGATAATATTGTCACATGGTTTGGATGCCCAAGGATACCGATGAGTGACTAGGGTAGTCATTTCATAAACCACATAGTAAGAGTGATGATGGAAGAGTTGCAGATACAACACAAGAAAAGTACCCCATATCATGCACAGGTGAATGGAATCATGGAAGCATTCAAAAAGATCTTAGAGAATGAACTTACAAAGGTATGTAACGCTAACTGAGATGACTGGGATTTGAATATTTCAGCAGTATTATGGGCATATCGCACCACTTGAAAGAGATTAATGGGTCAAACACCGTTCAAATTGGTATATGGGTAAGAGGAAGTCATGCCTATGGAGTACATTGTTCCCAGTATGCGCATTGCAGCCGCGATGGGCATGGATGATGAAGCAGTGATAGATGAGCATGTGGCACAGTTGATACAGCTTGAAGAGGACCGATTTATCATAGGTGTCCATCAGCGCTTCGAGAAGGATCGATAGAAGGCTTGGCATGATCGCCACATAAAGAACAACCAGTTTCAGCAAGGAAATTTAGCGCTGCTATATGAAAACAAGTTTGTGAAGCATCCATGTAAGTTACATATGCACTGGTTAGGTCCATATCTTGTTAATTCCATTACTTCTGGGGGGATAGTTCAACTGGAGTAATTAGATGGAGCAGTGCTTCCAAAACTGGTGAATGGTAGCTGACTGAAGTACTATAGTACAAGGCCAGAATCACATAGTGCTTGAGGCACTGCACAATGAAAAAAAAATGTAGAAAAATTAAAGCAGTTAAGCGACGATGCTTGCTGAAACGGGTTGACAGGATCGATGGCATATTTGGGTAGTTAATGCATGATTTGGTCATGATGGTCATGGTTGATTTGGTAATGATAAGGATGGATCGACTAGATTCTATAAGAAGGTTCTTGACGCAGGTTGAAGGCACCATTGTGCTAAGTTGAGTTGCAAGGTTTGTTGAAGCACAATTAATTTCTAGATCTACTAAGTGAATTGCGAGAGTTACAGAGTGAAGAAGAGTGTGTGTCATAGCTGCGGGGAATTGTTGTGGCATGTAGGGAACCCCATACATAGTAGATATTTTGAGTGAGAGGCACTCGCCACTCAGACCAGTCACCATTATCGAGGAAGTTTCCAATATGCTGGTCGGATCGTCATCGATCCCGAAGAAGAAGTGGTAGGCGTAGAAGCTTAGCTCTCTGACATCGATGAAGAGGCAGATGAGAACATCCATAAGGGAGAAAGGATATGCAGCTACACAGATGGGGCCATCTAGATTTGGCGCCATAGAGTTAGCAGTTTGAACCGAGGTCTCCATTAAGTACATCCTAAGCTACATCGCTGCGACCCAACCCGGTGCGCAGCCTCAGAGGCTAACCAAGAATCAGAAGTACCATCCAAAGATACCACCACTGCCAAAAGGGATGGTGTGCAACACAGATATTGTACCAGCATTGGTGAATATGGAGTACGATGACCATGACCTATTACCATTATAGGATTTCGTGAATGAGCCTTATGAGTCTTTTCCCTCAATCGCAGGTGGGACCATAGTGCGTATCCCACATGAATGGGAATAGGGGTTGCTAGGGATCATCAACATGCCACATTTTGGGTGGTTGAATGAAGCAAACACCTATGTCAAGAAAATATTAGGTTTCTTTCATGGAGGGATGTTGTGGTTGGACACACCAATTGCAATCACGATGGATTTGACCTGGGACATTACGGGGTTGCCAAAGGATGGGCCAGACCCATCGCAATACTTCAAAGGTAGGGATAATGATAAGTGACTTGTTGCACAGTTGAAGATGAATTATGACTTGCAGCGTTATGGTAGGGTGTATCACATTGATAGCATCAATGACTGTGTGGTACGTATCGGCGCCAGGATCTTAGCAAGTAAGATTGTCTGCAAGAATCACCCCATCCAGTGCACTTCAGGGGTGATTGTGTGTGTCGAATAATGTGTAGAAGGGGTGAAAATGAACTAGCCAGTCTTCTTGCTGAACCAATTGATAGAGGACGCAGTAGCAGTTCAGGTCGGAGAGTATCCTTTCACATATAGCTGGCTATTTATCCTCATTGCATTAGTGGCTTGGATGGAGCCAATGGATTACCAAGGGATGGAAGTTGAATTAGTTAAGGTATGTAAAGGTGCACAGTATCAAGACCCATGGTGGGTCGAGGAACCTACTAGGAACGAGAATTGCGCGATCCACTTTTGGGTCTACTAGTAAGCACTGCAGGTAGCAGCTATCAAAGTTCCTTGACTATCCAATGAGGCCACACCCAAATATTGGAGGATCGCTCAGTTTTCCATAGGACCACACACCATTCATGTGCAAGCTCACGTGACCCAGATAAAAAATGGTTACCCATATATTACAAGGTGACAGATGAGGAATTGGATGCGGTGATTGATGACTGGCCTGCAGCATGGTGGGAGCCGATTAGCACCAACGAAGCATCAGCAGGACCATCAGCAGATGCACCTGACGATTGAGTATGAAGAGCCGACTAGGAGAGTCACCATGAATCCGATGGAAAATCATTGACAGTGACTCCCACTGACCCATTGGCACAACACATTCTTAAGGAGATTAAGACTAAGAGGTGAATGGAGAAGGATGCAAGCAGCAACACAATCGTAGCAATGGAGGCACATCTACAATGGCTTGTCAAAGCTATCAATGATGCAACTGATGTAGCCACCAAGAAAATGAAGAAGTATGCATAGGAGGGATTCACAGAGGTAATATCTAAGTTTAAATCTATACATAATGATGTTTTTAAAGGAGCACTAGAGAACACAGATGTGCAGGACTATGTGTCAATTAGCACCAAGCCATGGGTCAGGAATGTTCAGATTCTCTCAACTGCGATTGATGCTAGACGATAGGATGTGAAATCCTCACTCCAGCAGCTGCAGAATGTTGCATTGGATATCAACAAGTTATCTACCTAGAATTTAGGACACATGCAGCAAGTCTCTAACCAAGAGTTGGCTTATTGACAGAAGGATATCAACGACCAATACTTGTGGTCGCAAGAAGAAGAGGAGGCATTACAGAAAGAGGTGGAGGAATTACGCCGTGCAAAGGAAATGTTGACAGCAGATAGAGAACATGAAATCAAGGTGCTGAAGAAGGCATAAGGGGAGTTAAAGATGAAGAAAACAAAAGAGATCATAGACTTGAAGAAAGAAATCGACCGCCTTTTTATTGAGAAGGTGCACCATTTTACAAGTCGAGGGCAAGTGGAAGAGGCCGTTACAGACACTTGTCGGTACATCCATGAAAGAACTGCGAAGTTGGATGCAGTAGCAAAGGCAAAGCAACTTGGGGAATTTATAGTGTAGTTACAACATGAAAACATTATTTTGAACGCTCTGGTCTACCCAGACACACCACCAGAGAAGCATAACAAAAGAGTGCCATTGAAGAGATAGTGGCACAATTTGAATAAATCGAGCAGGATGCCAAAAATATTACTGAAGAAACGACACAATTTTGGGGTCGTGTCGTTCAAGATGAACAATTAGAGAAACTGAAAAAATAGTTGAAGGAAGCTGAGGGCTAGTTGGAAACACTGAAGACAACATTGAGGACAATGCCACCAATTTTTTCGATTATGCGGTCAACGAAGTTAAAGGAGGTCCAACAACGAGTTGTAAAGGAACAGGAGCGACAACAAAAGCACAATGACCAGCTCGACGAGTTCCAAGAAATTGGAGACCAATTGTTGGCGAAAGTAGTCACTACGCTGCGAGATGTGTAGGAGAATAAGAAGGAACTGAATGCAAATATGGTGGAGCACCCATTGAAGCAGCATTTGCTTGGAAGACAGGATCTTGCTGAGAAAATTCAAACATAGGTAAAGGAGCTCACTCAGTAGTGCGCTGAATTCAAGTTGAAAATCAATGAGTACACCATGTCCAACTGACGTGGCTCGAGGGAGAGCCACAAGATTGTGTTGGGGGCCTATTGGCAGGGTTTTTTGGATAAGTTAGTTGCGCAACATCATGGATGCTGCACAAGCTCAGGAGACACCATGCAAGTGAAATATGGCACGCAAGGAAAAAGATATACTATTTTGAATATTTTGTCTCACTTTTTGTACTTTTGGACCATATTTTGCGGATATTGGTCATTAGTTGGTAGAATTAGTTAGAAAATTGTCCAAGTGGACCATGAATGTAAAGGCACAAGCCTATATATAGATGAAGAATTGTAAATGTGAAAATAGTCATGGAATGAGAATTGAGAGCTTGGAACTCAATAGAATTGTTATCTATTTTGTGTAACACCCCAGTTTTGATCCTGTTGCATTAAAGGTACATGATGTTTATATTGTAAATAATCATGGTGCAGAGCTAAAGGACAAGGCCCCACCATCGATTGGTTATGCTATGTTTCGGATTGAAATTGTCACTGATGGTATATCGGGGCATGCGACATACATATTAAGTTTTGTCATCATGTAAATATACATCTTTAATTAAATGAACCCAACTAGCTATGCTCACTGCAACCATAATGAAAAGGGCATGATTATCCCAAGGATAAGGGGGTAAACTGTGAAACCTTGAGCCATGAGGGAAAATCCATGTGTCACCACCCTGTTTTAATTGCTCAACTCCCCTTGTCTTATCCAACTACCATTTTAATGATCTGCTGAGTAGTTGAGGAAGTTATGGCTGGGAGTGGAGTGTGGCAGGACTGTCAGTCCTTGCCCACATGCACACTCCACCAGCAAAACAAACCTCACGTTGGGAAGAGGAAAGGGGACTCTCCACTCTCTCTCTCCACGACGGTGCTGAAACTCTCATGCAATTTTGACTCATGTTCTCCATTGTTGTCCAACCTCACGCAGGGAGACGTCCTGTTCCTCACGTAGAGGATCCTTTCTATTTGGTCTCACGCAGCAAGAAGGAGAGTCGTTTTTGTTGGCTGTCATTCACGTTTGTACAGAGGGTTACCTGTGGTTCCTATACAGATTGTGCTCTACATGTATGATTTTCCTCATGCACAGGATGGGAGTCTGATTTCTTTTCCCAGTGTAGACTGTGTAATCTTTCCGGTTGCTTCATCCCCAATGTGGAGCCGGGAGCTGAGGTCTTCCCCATGTTGTTTTTTGCTGTTGTTTTCCCCATATTTTGTTGGTTGTGTCTGTTTTACATTTTGGGACTGCTGTAGATTGTTTTGGGAGTCGTTTTGGCCATGATAGGGCCAAGAACGACTTAGGATTTGTTTTCCTTACCCAAGCTATGAATCGCTTGTGTGACTGCGTGTATGTAGTGGTTGGTCTTCAGACTGTTATGGAGTAGGGATGAGGGCTTGGTTTGCTTGATAAACCTGGTGTGTTGGAAACCACATAGACATGGCTAGAGGGCTGGCTTTCTTCTCCACAACCCCTGAATAGCACTGGAAGGGAAGTCAGGGCCTGAGGGACTGTGTAGCAGAGAAGGGACTCATTCCTTGTGTTGGGTGTGTGTGGGTGTCTTAGAATTCAAGCTAGTTCTGGTGTAGGTGTTCCTAACTCTGTAATGGGATCACCAACTTAGCATTTAGCCTTTCCTAGCTCCCTGATGGCCTGATAAACCTAACAAGTTGGCTTGGCAATCTTGTGGATGGCCTGATAAACCCAACTGTGTTGGCTTGGCTGTGTTTTGTGTATCCTTGGATATGTGTAAGCCTGCTTGTTCCTTGTTCCTTGGGGAATCATGCCCAACTCGGGGTGGCAGTTTTGCTGAGAGATTAAGGAGCACGCTGGCCTATGGTTAGGTGGAACGTTGCAGCGACGTAGCTGGTTGAGGAACGAGTTTTTTATAAGATAAGTAATCTTGACTATTTTACTTCTGCAATCATATTTACTGTTAATAAATTATGATGAACATGTTCAATGCTTGTATGAACGTATGTTTTCTTCCATTGTGTATGATAAATTATGCATCTTAGCATGTTTTATGTTCTAGCATTTCAATTCTTATGTATGCACATGTTCATGGGGCTCTTAGCCCAGATGTTTAATGTTATGGTAGCATCCTCTTCACCGGTCAGAGGGCCAGGGACGTTACAGTGTGGTATCAGAGCTCATGTTGTAGCATGGGCCCGAATAGGCCATGAAAGATGCAGTGATAGAGGTAGGATTTCTTTATGCCCAGATGAAATCGGTGAATGACTAGAAAATTCACAAAATTTGTCTAAGTGTTTGAACTGTCGGTTCATTGGAACACTTAGTGGGAAGGAATTCCGATGCAGCGGAGAGCTAGGTGGAAGCACACCGACGGAGGATAGTTGGAAGGAAAAATTTAGAAAATTTTCTAAGTATTTTGGCTGTCGGCACATCAGAACACCTAGAAAGATGGATCGCCGATACTTAGCCGATTGAGTGTCGCCGTTACGGATGGCTAGACCATTATGCTCCCGACGAGTAGGGCATCTAGCCACCAACGCAGTAAAGAAAGTTTAAAATTTTTCTAAGTAGTGAAAACATCAGCCATTGAAAGTAGAAAGTTGTTCGTGCGCTCGCCGTTTCGGAAGCCTAGAGCATTATCCTTTTGACGAGAAGAGACTACCGATACTGACCAGGTTGTGCCTTAGTAGATTGGGCTGTCGATTGGAAGAAGATCGAGGATGAAGGTCCACCATTGTGGCTGATGATGGAACTATTTTGCCGATGGAAAGAGGAGAATTGAGCCGATCAAGCGATGAAAAGGGAAGACTAAAGGGAAAATTTCAAAAATTTCTCTAAGTCCTGGAATTGTCGGCCATCGACGATGGTTAGTTGAACACATTGCTGACACCTAGTTAATTCAGTTACCGATGAGCTACGTCGGATGAAGTTAGTGGATTGAACGTCCGCCGTTGCAGCTATCTAATGGAATATCCTTCTGAAGGTTAGAGGATTCGATCACCGACGTGTAGTGCTTAGTGGATCCAACCGCCGAAGCCAAGGTGTTTCAGTCGCCGATCGAAAGCCTAGTCAAGTTTCCATGGAGATCATAATGAGATTTCTTTCCGCTGTTGTGGCTGCTCAAGCAACTATGCATCCAATGAACAGCGGAAGAAGCTAGTTGTTTTGACCACTGAAACGTCGGATTGATAGTTGGAATGAGATCCGATTCTGCAAAGAGAAAATTTTGAGTTTTTCAGTGGGATTTCCCAACTGTTTTTCAGCGGGATTTTCAGTGGATTTTCCAGGCTGAAAAGGAGAATGTGGCGGTGATTTTATGCACCAGATTGCATGAAAATCATAGATTTTCCAAAAAAAAAAGAACGAGGGTGCTACCCTCGACCCGCCCTGTAGTGGCACAGGGAAGCCATAAGGGGGTAAGCCCCCTTGACCCCCATCATACCCATCAGGTAGAAGTTCTTTGATGAAGAAAATATTGTGTTTGGGAAAATTGTTATTTTATGATTTTTCCAGGAGAAGGTAAGTAATGCTGGTTTATATCAATGTTATGCATCTAACATTTGTGTCACTAACACATTTGCAGAATCATAGTCACCTTCAAGGGTAGTATTCCAGGTAGTGCAGTTTGGTAAGTAAGTGGTGGTTCAATTATGAGAACCCATGACAGATATGATGCTCAGGATTCTTATGAGCATGTGCGTGATGCCATGGGTGAAAATGTCCATAATGGAAATGATGACATAGAGTCTAATGGAAGGAGATTCCAAGAGACACTGTCAGATGTTGCAACCACCATGAGAAGCTTGATTAAAGCCCAAGAAGAGCAACACCAGTTGAATGCTGCAATGTTGCAGAGTTTAACAAACTTGCAGAGAAAGATAGACTCTGGACGAGGTACAACAAGACCAAAAGGCAGTAAGAGCAGTACTAGGAGACGGAGAAGGACTTCTACTGGGTCATCTGACTCTGAAGAATCCAGCGGGGATTCAAGTTCTTCTTCTCATAAAAGAAAAATAAAGAGACACCATAGGCATCGCTCTTGGGATGAATTTAAGAAGGCTAAACCTCCTACATTTGACGGTGAGGTAAAGACTGGACAAGAGGCTGAAGCTTGGCTTCTTGGGATAAAGAAGTACTTTCAAGTGCATGATTATTCGAGAAACATGAAGGAAAGAGTTGCCATATTCAATCTGAATGGAGGAGCATCCATTCGGTGGGAACACTTCAAGCAAGTAAAGAGGATCAGTGAAAGGATACTGAAGTGGAAACAATTCAAGAAGTATTTCAAGCAAAAATACCTCTCTGATAGGTATTATGCTGACAAGATTAAGGAGTTCCATGAGTTGAGATTGGGACAGCAAACCATGGAAGAGTATGCAAATAAGTTTTTGGAGCTGTTGAGGTATGTCAGATACATCAAAGATGAAAAAGTGAAGGTCCAAAATTTTCTGAGTGGATTGCCTCAGTCTTACAAAGATAGAATTGAGTTTTATGAACCTAAAACTCTTGAAGAAGCAATAAGGAAGGCTAAGTATTGCTATGAGGAAAGCAAAGGTAAACTGGATTACCATAAGGCATGGAAGGACAAGAAGAAGGAGAAGTTTGACCAAAGAAAGAAAGGTTTCAGACCTTCTAACTTCAGGAATCAGCAGAATCAGCCATCCCAAGCCGCGAGTAAGCCGGTTGGAGTGACAAGAGAAAAGCCTAAGGATACACAATAGAATAGAGGACCACTTCAATGTTGGAGATGTGGAGGACCCTACATGCGCAGAAATTGTCCACTCAAGAATGAGAGTGCAAGACCAGCTTATAACATTCAAGAAGTAGAAACAGTGAGTCAAGTAGCAAGGGCAGTCCCTAGGATTTATGCAGCATTGGAGGACCGCCAGGTAGATCACCAATCAACCGTGGTTGAAGTTGCAGGTAAGATTGTTGAACAATCTGTTTCTATTTTGATTGGCCCTGGTTCTACTCACAGTTACATTACTCCTAGAGTAGTGGAGATTTGTGCTTTTAAGAAAGTAAAGCATAGGAAGTCTTGGTTAGTCCAACTAGCCACTGGGACTAAGAGAAAGGCCAGTGAAGTGGTAGAGAAATGTCCATTGGTCATGGATGGATTGGTCACTTGTGTAGATCTAAATTTTCTACCACTTGGTTCCTATGATGTTCTCATTGGAATGGATTAGTTAGAAGCTCACAGGGTGAAGCTTGACTGTTACAATAAGACTTTCGAATGCATGAATGAAGAAGGGAACCTAGTAGTTGTGAAAGGTATTCCAAAGGTGATTTCAGTACGACAGGTTTCAGCCATGAAGGTAAATAAGTTCTATAGGAAGGGTTGCCAGTTGTATGCAGCTCAGATTTTGGAGGAAACAGGAGATGAAACTCCTAGTTTGGAGGACTATCAGGTGTTACAGGAATTCAGGGATGTGTTTCGTGATGAGATTCCAGGGCTTCCTCCAAAGTAGGACATTGATTTCACAATTGAAAATTTTCCAGGGGCAGCACCAGTGTCCAAGACACCCTGCAGGATGAGTACACCAGAGATGCTAGAATTGAAGATGCAACTACAAGGGTTGTTGGAAAAGAAGCATATCCGACCGAGTGTGTCTCTGTGGGGAGCACCAGTTCTATTTGTAAAGAAGAAAGATGGTACACTCAGGTTTTGTATTGATTACAGACAATTAAACAAGGTTACTATGAAGAATAAATATCCTTTTCCTAGGAGTGATGACCTCTTTGATCAAATGAGAGGAGCAAATCTATTTTCCAAAATTGACTTGAGGTCTGGTTACCATCAGGTGAGAATCAAGGATGAAGACATTCATAAGATAGCCTTCAAGACAAGGTATGGACATTATGAGTTTGTAGTGGTACCATTTGGTCTCACAAATGCACCAGCTACATTTATGTGCCTTATGAATAGTGTCTTCAACAGGTATTTGGACAAGTTTGTTCTTGTTTTCCTTGATGACATTCTTGTTTATTCTAAGAATGAGGAAGAACATGAAGAGCATTTGAGATTGACATTGAAATTGCTTAGGGAGCATCGGCTGTATGCAAAACTGAGCAAGTGTGACTTCTATAGAGATAGAATTCAGTATTTAGATCACATTATCTCCGAGGAGGGTATATTTGTGGACCCTGAAAAGATTGAAGCCATTATGAATTGGCCTACTCCAAGAAATGTGATAGATGTAAGATCTTTTATGGGACTTGCAGGATACTACCAGAGGTTCATTGAAGGATTCTCCAAAGTTGCACATGCCATCACTTCTTTGCAAAACAAGGGGATGAAGTTTGAATGGACATCGAGGTGTGAAGAAAGCTTCCAGTAGTTGAAGAATCTTCTCACCAGTTCACCAGTATTGAAAGTTGCAGATCTGGAGAAAGATTTTGTGGTGTGTACCGATGCATGCAGACAAGGACTTGGAGGAGTCCTTATGCAGGACAACCACGTGATATGTTATGAGTTAAGAAAGCTGAAGGAGCATGAGAAGAACTATGCCACTCATGATCTAGAGCTTGCATCCATAGTACATGCTCTCAAGATGTGGAGGCATTACTTGATGGATAGAAGATTCAAGCTCAGGATAGACCATTGTGGTCTAAAGTATTTGTTTGATCAGCCTACTCTGAATGCTAGGAAAGCAAGATGGCTGGAGTTTTTATGTGAGTTTGATTTTGAAATCAAACACATAAAGGAAAAGAAAACAAGGTAGTTGATGCACTCAGTAGGAAGGTACAAGAAATACATGTGGCATATCTTAGTATTTTCCAATCAGATTTGAGGCAGCAGATTGTTAGTCATGCTGCTGGAGATGAATTGTATGAGTAGGTGAAAGACAAATTGCAACAACAAAGTATTGAGAAGAGGTATGAGGGATATAAATTGGAAGAAGATGGAATTCTCACTTATAAAGGTAGAATTTATATTCTAGGTGTAGCATATTTGAGGAGAGCTGTTATGGATGAAATCCATCAAGCTCCGTATTCTGGTCACCTAGGATATCAGAAGACAATTGCTATAGCCAGAAAGCAGTACTTTTGGCCAGGAATGAAAAGGGATATGGTTGAGTAGATTTAGAGGTGTATGAAATGTCAATAGGTGAAGGTTGAGCATCAACATCCAGCAGGATTGTTGCAGCCTTTGCCAGTTCAAGAATGGAAATGGGAAGTTATTTCCATGGATTTTATTACAGAATTGCCAATGACTTGGAGACAACTTGATTCCATCATGGTTGTAGTAGAAAAGTTGACTAAGGCAGCGCATTTTATACCAGTGAAGTCTACGCATAAGACAGATGGAATTGCAAAGATCTTCATGAAGGAGATTTTCAAATTGCATGGATTGCCTAAGGCAATAGTCTCTGACAGAGATGTCAAGTTCACTTCCAATTTTTGGAAGGGGTTGTTTGCAGATTTGGGTACAAAGCTAAACTTTAGCATTGCATACCATCCTCAGACATATGGGCAGATAGAGAGAGTTAATTAGGTGCTTGAAGACATGCTTCTCATGTACATGATGGACAAACCAACCAAATGGGAAGATTACTTACACTTGGTAGAGTTTTCTTATAACAACGGACAACAGACATCCTTGGGGATGACTCTATATGAAGCTTTGTATGGAAGAAGGTGTAGGACACCTATGACTTGGGATAATCCCGTGAACAGGGTTGTGCTTGGACTAGAATTGCTTAAGGAAATGGAGCAAGAGGTTGTAAAGATCAGGTAGAATTTGAAAGCAGCACAAGACAGATAGAAAATCTATGCAGATAAGCATAGGGTGAACAGGGAGTTCAGATTTGGAGATAATGTTTACCTCAGAGTGAGAGCAGAGAAGAGTTCCTTGAAGCTTGGAAGTTGTGCCAAGCTGTCACCTAGATATTGTGGGCCGTTTGAAGTGCTTTAAAGAATAGGGCCAGTTGCATATAGACTTGCATTGCCTGCTAGCACTAGAGCTCATAATGTTTTTCATGTTTCTTTACTTAAGAGATATGTACATGATCCTAACCATGTGATAAATTGGGATGTGATTCAGGTGGATCTCAAGGGAGAGTTCCGAATTGAGCCAATGCGCATCCTCGACAGGAAGGTCACAATGCTCCGGAACCGGGCCATAGGGCAGGTAAAGGTGCAATGGGAGCACTACGGAACTGAAGAAGCTACATGGGAGCTGGAGGATGCCATGCGGTTGGCACATCCATTTTTGTTAAATTCTGCGGAACATTGAGGCGGTACCAGTGTGGAATTTTGTTCAAATTTTGTAAAGCACTGAGGATAGTGCTATTGAAGGGGGAGGGGAATGTAACACCCTATTTTTGACCCCATTGCATTAGAGGTACATGATGTTTATATTGTAAATAATCATGGTGCAGAGCTAAAGGCCAAGGCCCCACCATCGATTGGTTATGCTATGTTTCAGATTGAAATTGTCGCCGATGGTATATCGGGGCATGCGACATACATATTAAGTTTTTCCATCATGTAAATATACATATTTAATTAAATGAACCCAAATAGCTATGCTCACTACAACCATAATGAAAAGGGCATGATTATCCCAAGGACAAGGGGGAAAATTGTCAAACCTTGAGCCATGAGGGAAAATCCATGTGTCACCACCTTGTTTTAATTGCTCAACTCCCCTTGTCTTATCCAACTACCATTTTAATGATCTGTTGAGTAGTTGAGGCAGTTATGGCTGGGAGTGGAGTGTGGAAGGACTGTCAGTCATTGCCCACATGCACACTCCACCAGGAAAACAAACCTCACGTTGGGCAGAGGAAAGGGTACTCTCCACTCTCTCTCTCCAAGATGGTGCTGAAACTCTCACACACTTCCGACTCGTGTTCTCTATTGTTGTCCAACCTCACACAGGGAGACGTCCTGTTCCTCACGCAGAGGATCCTTTCTGTTTGGTCTCATGCAACAAGAAGGAGAGTCATTTTTGTTGGCTGTCATTCACGTTTGTACAGAGGGTTACCTATGGTTCCTATACAGATTGTGCTCTGCATGTATGATTTTCCTCATGCATAGGATGGGAGTCTGATTTATTTTCCCAGTGCAGACTGTGTAATATTTCTGGTTACTTCATCCCCATTGTGGAACCGGAAGCTGAGGTCTTCCCCATGTTGTTCGTTGCTGTTGTTTTCCCCCTATTTTGTTGGTTGTGTCTGTTTTACATTTTGGGACTGCTGTAGATTGTTTTGGGAGTCATTTTGGCCACGATAGGGCCAAGAATGACTCATGATTTGTTTTCCTTGCCCAAGGTGTGAATCGCTTGTGTGACTGCGTGTATGTAGTGGTTGGTCTTCAGACTGTTATGGAGTAGGGATGAGGTCCTGGTTTTCTTGATAAACCTGGTGTGTTGGAAACCACATAGACAGGGCTAGAGGGCTATCTTTCTTCTCCACAACCCCTGAATAGCAATGGAAGGGAAGTCAGGGCCTGAGGGACTGTGTAGCAGAGAAGAGACTCATTACTTGTGTTGGGTGTGTGTGGGTGTCTTAGAAGTAAGGATCTGGTGTAGGTGTTCCTAGCTCTGTAATGGGCTCACCAGCTTAGCATTTAGCCTTTCCCAGCTCCCTGATGGCCTGATAAACCTAACAAGTTGGCTTGGTAATCTTGTGGATGGCCTGATAAACCCAACTGTGTTGGCTTGGCTGTGTTTTGTGTATCCTTGGCTATGTGTAAGCCTGGTTGTTCCTTGTTCCTTAGGGAATCATGCCCAACTCGGGGGTGGTAGCATTGCTGAGAGATTAAGGCGCACGCTGGCCTATGGTTGGGTGGAACATTGCAGTGACGTAGCTGGTTGCGGAACAAGTTTTTTATAAGATAAGTAATCTTGACTATTTTACTTCTGCAACCATATTTATTGTTAATAAATTATGATGAACATGTTCAATGCTTGTATGAACGTATGTTTTCTTCCATTGTGTATGATAAATTATGCATCTTAGCATGTTTTATGTTCTATCATTTCAATTCTTATGTATGCACATGTTCATGGGGCTCTTAGCCCAGATGTTTAATGTTGTGGCAGCATCCTCTTCACTGGTCAGAGGGTCGGGGACGTTACATTTTGGATCTGTGGTTGATTGCATAGAAGTAATATGAGAAGACAGATGTTGATCTGAACTACTATTATCTTTTTTTCTCTTTCTATATTTATGGTTCTGTACGGTGAATGTGTGTGACATGGATCTATGATGTGATGTGTTATCACTCCAGGAAACTCCTCTAGGTTGTAGCTCGAGGATGCCTAGTAACTTAAACTATTTTTTTAGGGTTTTATGATATGGATCAAGTTGGATAACCTATATAACCTCTCACTTTCAAGACATGCATGAAGCTCACTCAATTACAGGGCTTTTAGTTACAACTCATTCAGTAGTTTGACAAAAAGGTGCATGGGTGGAGAACTCACCAGGCTGGCAGACTTACGCACATAACACATGCATATAAATGAATAAATCCTACTGGGGATGGTATTTATAAATCAAATATCACTAAATAACCAATAGGATGATAGCTATCGGCTTTTTAATAAATATGAAAATGACCTAAATGCACATTCAGGCAATAAACACAGTAAAGAAAGAGATGGCTGAACGAATCACAACAAAAGAGCTTATATTTAGAATAAACCAGATCAGACGCTTGATAATGGAACATGCTTATAAATCCCTAGAGTTGAACCTTTATTATAAAAAATATCATGGGATTTATAGCCTTCTACAAAAATAACAGATCCTAAAAATCCGATCTATTTGCACACAAAAATAATTGAAAGTGATAGTTTTTCTAGATTAGGGTTTCAAACCCTTGCTAACTATTTGTTTATCTATTGTGAAGATATAATTCACTGAGTGAGCTTTTAATAATTGAAGTTTTCGCTGATAATCGACATTGTTGGTTCAGTCTGAAAAATGTCGCCAACAACCAGTGTATCGGCATTTAACTAAAGTGCTTTTTCTTGTTTAATCCACTGGATTTTGTCTTATCGCCGCAGTCACCGATCGAGGATTTTTCTTTTAGCTCATCGGCGCTCCAAGTCTCAATTATACTGCTGTTTAAGCACCTTAAATCGATAGCATCACGATGGCTTCTTCATTAGTGATTGACATGTTTTTCCTTTATCTTATTGGCGCTCCAAATCTCAACGCTGGCTCTCTCCATCACTAGCTCATCGGCGATCGGGAGCTGAAATACTTATGCATCGGATCCTTTTATCTGAACGCTACCGTAGTTTTGGAGGTAAAACAAGATAATTGTATTATTGCCAAAGGTTTATTTGCGACTTTTGAATTGGAGCTTTAGTCTTCTGTGTCGATGACACTGCAGAGGAGCTTCGTTGTAAACTTCGTCGATCTGTTGTCCTTAGATCTTTCGGTCGTCGAAATGTTCATCTGGTTGCAGAAGTTGCATTCTGTCTTTCTTTCACCATGGTGGCTCTTTAGTAGACTAACTCACCGACGGTTAGTGTTTCCAAGCTCCAATTTCTGATACTTGACTTTGGCGGTATTTAGTTCTTCATGTCATCGACATTTCAGAACTTTTCAGCCTTGCCCCGCCGCTATGTTGTCTTTACTTCTTTCGATCGCCTAAGAGTTCATCTATTGTCGTGCTATTGGAATGATTTTTGTCATTGATTGGAGCTTTAGTATTTTGTGTCATCGACACTGCGGAGGAACTCAATTGTAAACTTCACTGATCCATACTCCTTCTGTCTCCCATCGTCGCGACTCTTTATTGAACTATCTTGCCGACGGCCATTGATTCCGAGTTCCGACGCCAAATTTTTCATCTACTCGCGGACCTTGTAGTTTGTATATCTTCCACCCTTGTGGCTCCACAGTGAACTAACATTCCGCAACGTCGGCGATCGATACTCAAAAATTCTTACCA
Organism: Pseudotsuga menziesii; assembly: GCA_001517045.1. NCBI lineage: Eukaryota > Viridiplantae > Streptophyta > Pinopsida > Pinales > Pinaceae > Pseudotsuga > Pseudotsuga menziesii. The sequence continues at coordinate 138,259 of LPNX010235412.1, read as the reverse complement.
TTGGAGCTTTTAATCCCTCTATTCTCCATAGTGGCGGAACTTTTAGCCACTATCTTCTCCGCAGTGGCGGAACTTTTAGCCACTATCTTCTTCGATCACTGTTTAAGAATGTTCTGATGGTAGTAAAAAGTTTATCAATACGCCTTACCATTGAAGGGGTCTTCCACCTATTATTTATCTTCCATCTTTCGGTGGCTAATGAGATTTTCTAATCCTCGCCCAAGCCACCGAAGCTACAAATTTGTGAAATTTGCATAAAAAATAGAGGCTTTCAAAACTGTTAGTGACATTCATATTCCTCATTGCGTGAATTAAATTCTTCATACGAAAATAAATTATCTTGGGAGATAACATCTGGCTCCTACTTCGGGATGGGAACCTCCTAGTGAGGTCCCAAGAACCCCAGACCAAAATGACTTTCCCTAAAAGCAATTGAGTAATCTAACACTATTATTTATTGTTTCATTGGGCATGGAGTCTTATTTTGAAAGAAAAACAACCTACTATCTACTAATTTACAATCATAAGGCCTTAGAGCCTCAAATAAAATAGAGTTTCAGGAACCGCCCATTTACTCGGCCATCGAATACCTCTTCACCTTCCAGATTCTACAATTTGAAGGTGTTATTCTCATATACCTTTCCTATAACAAAAGTACCAATCCACAAAGAGTCAAATTTTCCATGTTTCCCCTTGTCCTGTCTGACAACATCCCACTTGAGGACCCAATCTCCGACCTGGAAGTTGTCTGCCTTTGCTATTTTGTTAAAAATGCCCTTTATCCTCTGTTGATGAGCTTCTGATTTTCTTATAACTTGCTCCCTGATCTGTTGTAACTCCACTACATCCATCATCCTTCTCATCATATCATTTGATTCATCCTCCTCTTCTTGAAATAGTTTTTCCACTAGAAGGATGAGCTGGATAGGAAAGATGGCCTTAGTGCCATAAACTAGTTTGAATGGAGAAGTCCCTATGGATCTTTTATCTGTCACCCTATCAGCCCATAAAGAAAACTTAAGCTTTGAATCCCAGCTTTTCTTATTTGTCTCTAGTAGTTTCCTGATGATTCTGACTAAGCTTTTGTTGGTTGACTCAGCCAGGCCATTGCCTTGTGGGTAATAGGATGTGGAGTGCACCAGTTTAATAGCCATTGATTCACACATTCTAACTAATGTCCCAGCCTTAAAAGCTGGTGTATTATCAGTTACTAAACTTACTGGGAAACCAAACCTGCTGAAGATGTTCTCATATAAGAATCTCATGACGACTTGATGAGTGGCATTTCTGGTGGGTACCGCTTCTATCCATTTGGTAAAGTAGTCAATGGCTACAAAGATCCATTTATGCTGTCCACTGGAAGATGGATTTATTTCACCTATGAAATCTAGACCCCATTGATGGAAAGGCCCATTCACTATAACATTCCTAAGGGGCAAGGATTTGAGCTGCTGCTTCCCTATAAATATTTGACATTGGTCACAGGCCCTTACAAAAGTGCATACATCAGCAAAGAGGACTGGCCAATATTATCCGGCTTTTAATATCTTGTGGGCTGTGGTTGTCTAGTAGTGGTGACCTCCACATGTACTGGAATGAAAGTGATGCATGACCTGCTCTGCTTCCTCTTTATCTAGACATCTTAACAAAATTCCAGTATGATCCTTCCAATATAGCAAATTGTCAATCATGCAAAACTTAACAGATTTCAACTTAAGAGCTCATGCTTGGTTAGGAGTAAGATTAGGAGAAACTTCTAATTTTAGCAAAAATTGAATGATACCTGAGTACCACTGACATGAAGATATGTTCTTAGCTATTGCTGGACTGTTATTCCGATCTTGATTTACTTCTGTTTCAGCTACTACCATATTATGAACCTTTACTGATCTGACACATGTGAAATTTATTCTCATCAGTTCACAGTTTTCTTTGGCCATGAGTTTGGCTAGACCTAATCCCTTTACCAGCTTGGTGGGTTTCACCTCTACATCAAACTCAATGAGTTTGGCAATCCACTTAGCTCTCTTCCCATCAATGTCAGGCTGAGTCAAAATATCCTTCACAGCAGCTGAAGGGACATATGCAATTATCTTTGCATGGAGAATGTAGATTCTGAAAGTCTTCAAAGATTTTATGAGAGCATAAGCCTGCTTCTCAATTGGGTCATACTTCAGCTCAGGATCTCTTAGGGTTCTACTGAAGAAAGCAATTGGATGATCAAGACCTTCATCATTATTTTGTAATAGTACAGCTCCCACTGTGTCATACGATGCAAAAGAGAAAATGAAAAAACACTTAGTGTAGTCAAGACTAATCAGGGTTGGGGCCTCCATGATGGCTTTCTTAATGTCTTCAAAATAATTTCTTGCTTGGTCGGTCCACTTGATTTCTGCATCCTTTTTTAGCATGGCTGTTATGTGCTTTACCAGCTCGGAGAAATTAGAAATGAATCTCCTAACGAAGTTTATCTTGTCTAAAAAGGACTGAATGTCTCTTTTTGACCTTGGTATTGACAGCTGCTGAATTGCTTCCACTCTTACCGGATCAATATTTACACCTTCTGCTGAGACTATGTGGCCTAGGAGCTTTCCTTCATTGAGTGCAAACTAGGACTTCTTGGGTTTTTGTGATATTCCATACCTTCCGCACTTCAGAAATACCTTCCTTAAATGATGCAAGTGGTCATGATAGCTGTGAGAGTAAACTGTTAAGTCATCCAAATATATCAGCACAAATTTATATTTTAGCCCTACAAAAGCTAGGTCCATAGCTCTCTGAAAAGTAGCCCCAACATTTATTATCCCAAATGGCATTTTAGCATACATGAAGGTGCCCCAGAGGGTGGTAAAGGCAGTATTCTGTTGGTCATCTGGGTGCACAGCAACTTGGTTGTGTCCAGAGAAGCCATCAAGGAAGGACATGACCCTAGCCCTCGGGACTTTCTACAGCAGGTGTTCCATCTTGGGCAGTGGATAGTTGTATTTTTTAGAACACTTGTTCAGGTTTCTAAAATCCACACACAACCTGATTTCTCCATTTTTCTTTCTTACCACTACTAGATTTGCAATCCACTTGGAATACTTGAGGGTATGATCTTGGCTTTGAGGAGCTTGTGGATCTCTTTCTCAATCACTGGTAATAGAAGAGGGCTAATGGGTCTCAGCTTCTATTTGAAAGGAATGGTGTCCTTCTCCAAAGGAATCCTGTGCTAGATGATGTTGGTGTCATATTTTTTTAGGTCACTATACTCCCATGCAAAGACATCGACAAACTCTTTTATCAAGCTGCAATATTTAGACTTCTGTTCATCAGTCATCCCAGTGGATAGATTTATCAGTTTTGGATGGCTCTAGCTGCCTATGTTTTGTTCTTGGATAGAAGGATCTAGATCCCTTTTGGCAGGATTGAAAGGGATCTCATTGTGATCAAATAGTTCTTCCAGTGGTACTAGACCTTGGGGTATGTAGTTGCTGGGAAATTGGACAATATTGTGCTCAGTCACTTTACGTTTTAACTTGCACTGCTTGGATTCCTCCAGGTTAAGGTTTTCCTGGTCTATGTATGTCAGAGAGAATTCATCCACTAACTGAATGAATTTACTAAGCTCCCCATCATTTTCAAACACCCTCCAAAATTTTACATTGTCTGGCAGAGAGGGTCTGTACTTGACCTGAATGTCATAGCTGAGCTTAGGGGGTAAAGGAGGAACAAATAGACTTGCATAGATGGCCAGGGAATCAGCCAGGTGATTCAAATCCCTAGGAATATATGATAGTTCAAAAAACATAAAGGATTCTTTGATTTTCCATACCTCATCCCTATAAGCCTTCAATCTGATATTCTTCATCTGAAAAGTGTTGTTGACCTGCTGTATGAGGAGGTCTGTGTCCCCAAAAATATTTATGCATAGGATCCCCATATCCTTGGCCGCTTTAACTCCTAGAAGCAAGGCTTCATATTCGACTACGTTGTTTGTGGTTAAAAAATCTTGCTTATAAGATAAGTGAATGTTCTCCTTAGATGGGGAGATCAACACGATACCCATGCCTGCTGAGCTTTGAGCGCTTGCCCCATCGAAATACATGGTCCAGATCGCTGTTGTGACTTCTTCAGGCTGTGGATAGGTGGGCTCAGTGAGTTGAATGGATGTCTGCTGATTATCATCTATTTGCAAGATGCAAGACCCAAAATCGGTGTCCACGGCATAGATCGGGTTGTTCACTGAGCGGCTCTCCTTACTTATGATGTATGCTAGCTTATTTTCCCTGTATAGTATCTTAGTCTCCCCTCCAAACATGGGAATGGTGGCATACATGAGATCCATTTGAAGGGTTCTGCCTAATCTTTTGCTCCATGACCGGGATAGCAAGAGGCCGAATTTTAGAGGAATATCGACCACTACGATGTCCATCATTATGATTTTTGAAGGTAACTAAGTTAATTTTATAGAAAGGTCTTTGATGAGGCCCAAGCACTTGAACTTCCTGGAGTCAAAAGAGAATAAATTGTGGTAGGGCTTGGTAATGGTGAGGCCGATTTCATCCATCACAGCCTTTGGCATCAGGTTATGAGAGGCTCTTGAGTCCATCAGACAGTTATGGAGGATTTTATCATTGATGTTCAAGGATATATATAATGGTGGGCAGGAATCCTTTATGTCTTCAATCATGGGGTCCAGGGTCACAACAAGCTTGTCATCTTGCAGGTTCACAAAGTCAGTGTCATGGTGCATCTTGGGATGAAGGGAATTCGGAATGGAGGTTTTAAATGCATCATTCTTCATTAAATCAATTAAAGGGAAAGGGATTTTCAACTTTTGAATTTCAGACTCAAGGTTAAAAGAATAATGCAGCCTATCTGGAAACCTTACCTCATGAGTTGTAGGTTTGATTTGGACTTGATCAGGTGTGGTTGAAGGTGCTGGTTTATGCAATGCTTTGTATGGGATAGCCACTTTCTTTGGTAAAACAACAACCTTTCTAGCTGGTGCAGTAGGCAGCTTGACATGTACAACATTATTTTTGAGGGGAGAAACCAACCTAGACCTTAGTTGGTAACCTCCCTAAGCATTAGCCCGATGGACAGCCTCTTCAGTGATATGCTCATCAATCAGGGCTTCTTCATATTCTTCTTATGTCAGAAAAGAGTAGTCCACCTCATTCTCCATGCAGTGGATATTGTATTCAGTTTCTCCTTCTTCTTCAATAAACTCTGGCTCTTCTTCTAATACAACATTTTGAAATGGATCCCTTATCCTTTGATCTTCCTTTTGATTTCTCTCCCTTCTGAGAATCTAAACTGGGGGGTTTCCTCTTCTATAAGGAACAAAATTTGGGTTTCGAGGAGCAAAGTCACTTGGCCCCTTACCCCTTACCGACAGATGTCCTTGGTATTTCAATTTAGACATTTCAGCAGTCAGGTTATCTAGAAGTTTGGTCATTTTTTCAATCTTGTTCTCTGATGCAAAAGCCCCACTATAGTCTGCTTCCTTCTTTCTCCTATTTACCTTCCCTTTGACCTTCTGAGATGCCGAAATGTTTGACTCTACCTTTAGGGAAACATCCTGCATGAGTGATAAGGAGGTAGACCTCCTTTCTCTGAGAAGTAGGAACAAGTCAGAGTCAAAGGCATTCGCATAAGTTATCATAGCTGAGGTACCGGTGGGATTAATCTCAGTGGGGATCTTGTTGTACATGTTGTTGAATATTTTGGTAAAGTTAGAGACAGACTCACCATTTTCTCTTCTCAGGTTGCTGAATTCTGTGATATAGTAAAGGTGGTCTCTCCTTTCTCCCCAATGCTTTAGGAAGATGTCATCTAGGGCCTCTATGCCTGCCACTGACCCAGCAGGAAGTTCCTTAAACCACTTCCTAGCATGGCTATCTAGGCTTTGCACAAAAACTCTGGTCCATACATCTTCGTGTTCTATATTTATATTTTCAGCATAGCTATAAAAATCCTCTAGATGTTCTTTAGCAGTGAAATCCCCTTCCCTAGTAAACTTAGTAATATACTTGAGGTAATCCCCAGTAGGCATGGATGCGAGAGGATTTGGAAAAATTAGGGGTGCATACCTAGCTACCAAGATCCTTTCCATCTTGGACAATTAAGGGGTAGCCATATTGGAAATGGGTATGGAGAGGGATGTGGAAGGCAGCACTGAAGAGGATATTTGCTGAGAAGGTGGTGGTATACTTATCCCAGTGGAGTCACTAGGGATTGGATCTTCACAAGCAACAATGCTTGAAGATGCCCAAGCCCTAGATTTTTTTGATGTATCTAAACATTTCTGGGAATTAAAAGTTTCGGCAGAAGAAATAACAACAGAAAGATTTCTTGAAATACCTGATGTAGCATTTTGTGTAGCACTGCTAATCTGTGTTAGTAAAGCCCTAGATTTCCTCAAGATTTCTTCTGGATCTGAAACGGGTGTTGCTGGTGGCCCCTTTGGGTTTTCTCTGGTACTTGGTCTTCTTGAAGCCACCTTATATCAATGGAGTTTCCAGATAGATGATTACAACTATAATAATGTCCAATTTTTGTCTATCATCAAAGCCTGGATCTATGTCGTCTCTAAGGGAAGCTGATCTTCAATCTCCTCTCCTCGGCAACAGCGCCACTTTGTTATCACTCCAGGAAACTTCTCTAGGTTGTAGCTCGAGGATTCCTGGTAACTTAAACTATTTTTTAGGGTTTTCTGATATGGATCAAGCCAGATAACCTATATAACCTCTCACTCTTAGGACATGCATGAAGCTCACTCAATTATAAGGCTTTTAGTTACAACTCGTTCAGTAGTTTGACAAAAAGGTGCAGGGGTGGAGAACTCACGAGGCTGGAAGACTTACACACATAACAAATGCATATAAATGGCTAAATCCTCTTAGGGATGGTATTTATAAATCAAATATCACTAAATAACCAATAGGATGATAACTATTGGCTTTTTAATAAATCTGGAAATGACCTAAATGCACATTCAGGAAATAAACACAGTAAAGAATGAGATGGATGAACGAATCAAAACAAAAGAGCTTATATTTAGAATAAAATAGATCATACGCTTGATAATGGAATGGGATTATAAATCCCTGGAGTCAAACGTTTATTATAAAAAATGTCATGGGCTTTATAGCCTTCTACAAAAATAACAGATCCTAAAAATCCGATCTTTTTGCACACAAAAATAATTGAAAGTGATAGTTTTTCTAGATTAGGGCTTCAAACCCTTGCTAACTATTTGTTTATCTACTGTGAAGATCTAATTCACTGAGTGAGATTTTAATAATTGAAGTGTTCACTGATAATCGACATTGTTGCTTCAGTCTGAAATTGCCGCCAACAGCCAGTGTATCAGCGTTTAACTGAAGTGCTTTTTCTTCTTTAATCCAATGCATTTTATGTCTTATATCCGCAGTCACCGATCGGGGATTTTTCTTTTAGCTCATCGCCGCTCCAAGTCTCAAATATACCACTATTTCAGTGCCTTCAATAAATAGCGTCGCGACGGCTTCTTCATCGGTGATCGACATCTTTTTCCTTTAGCTTATCGGCACTCCAAATCTCAACGCTGGCGCTCTCCATCACTAGCTCATCTTCAATCGGGATCTGAAATACTTATGCATCAGAACCTTTTATCTGAACGCTACCGTAGTTTTGGAGGTGAAACAAACTAATTGTATTGCTTCCAGAGGTTGATTTGTGATGTTTGAATCGGAGCTTTAGTCTTCTGTGCCACTGACAATACGGAGGAGATTCGTTGTAAACTTCGCTGATTCGTTGTCCTCAGATCTTCCAATTGTTGAAATGTTCATCTGGTCGCAGAAGACGCATTCTATCTTTATTTCGCTGTGGTGGCGCTTTAGTAGACTAACTCGCCGATGGTTAGTGTTTCCAAGCTCCAATTTCTGATACTTAACTTCGACGGTATTTAGTTCTTCATGTCATTGACATTTCAGAACTTTTCAGCCTTGCCCCACCACTATGTTGTCTTTAGTTATTTCGATCGCCGAAGAGTTCATCTATCTTGCCGACGGCCAGTGATTCTGAGTTTTGACGCCGAAGTTTTCATCTGCTCGCGGACCCTGTAGTTTGTATATCTTTCACCCTTGTGGCTCCACAGTGAACTAGTATTCTGCAACTTTGGCAATCAGAACTCAAAACTTCTTACTATCAGAGCTTTTAATCCCTCTATTCTCCGCAGTGGCGAAACTTTTAGCCACTATCTTCTCCGCAGTGGCGGAAATTTTAGCCACTATCTTCTCCGATCACTGTTTAAGAATGTCCCGATGGTAGTAAAAAGTTTATAAATACGCCTTACCACCGAAGGGGTCTTCCACCTATTATTTATCTTCCATCTTTCGGTGTCTAATGAGATGTTCTGATCCTCGCCCAAGCCATCGAAGCTACAAAGTTGTGAAATTTGCATAAAAAATAGAGGCTTTCAAAAATGTTAGTGACATTCATAGTCCTCATTGCATGAATTAAATTCTTCATACGAAAATAAAATATCTTGGGAGATAACACGATGTTTATTGATTATGAATAATGTTATCTTTCTAGATCTGTTTGCGCAATAGTGTGGTTATTTTTGTTATGAATAAATGATGCGATATTTTAAAGAGAAATGATGAATGATGATTTAGTAACTCATCATATATGGTAGATAAGTTGATGAATTTTCGATTCCCATAGTCCTCTTCTATTATGCGGAAACTTACTTCTGTCAGCTCTCCCTCGAACATCTCAGGTGATACTTCATCCGCTTCATGGGTGTTGCTGGACATGGTAAAACTTGTTTGGGTCAATTCTCAGGGAGATCACGATGAGTTGAGCATCGACAGAGTGGGAACCCTTGTCGATTGGGTTTCGTTGGTTGGGTTTGCACTAAAAATGATGCTATAAACATTGCTATTTATTTAATAAACAGAGGGCCTTCAAGTGCTTTGGATGGTGGGATTGAGGCGTGGACATGTAAGCAGGTAAAATACTCATTTATGAGAACTTTTGGTTGTGAAGCATTTGTCCATATTGATAAATATGATAGAACAAATTTTGAAGCTAAATCCAAGAAATGTACCTTTATTGGATATGGGGTTGATGATGTTGGTTATCGCTTATGGGATTTTGAAAATAGCAAAATCATTAGGAGTAGAGATGTAGTATTCAATGAAAAGGTTATGTATAAATATCAATTGCAGGGAAATAAAGTGGAAAAGGAAAACATAGGGTACATAGTGCTTGATGAAATCAAATAAAATGAAGTTCCAAATGCACTCGAAAATCAAGAACAACAACAGGTACCTAAAACTCTCGCAATTGTAAGAAAATATACCAAGTTAAGCAGACCCCTTGAACGATTCTCTCCTTCACTGTATTATTTATTGATGACTAATTCTGGTGAAGAAGAATGTTATGAAGAGGCAATGTAGGTAGAAACTAGAAAGAAGTGGGAGGAAGGCATGAATGAGGAGATGGAATCATTGGTAAGAAACTAGACATGTGATTTGGTTCAGTTTCCTGGAGAAAGAGGGCATTGCAGAATAAATGGGTTTACAGGTTGAAGGATGAAGATGGAGGCAAGAAGTGGTACAAGGCTAGACTTGTTGTAAAGGGGTTTGCACAAAAGAAAGGTATAGAATTTGATGAAATATTTTCTCCTGTTGTTAAAATGACATCAATTAGAACTATTTTTAATTCTAATGGTGGTAGAAGATTTGCATCTTGAACAATTAGATGTAAAAACAACCTTTCTTCATGGGGATTTGGAGGAAGATATTTATATGTAGCAGCCACAGGGGTATGAGGTCAAGGGGAAGGAGAATTTGGTTTACAGGTTGAAGAATATCCTGTATGGCCTGAAGCAAGCTCCAAGGAAGTAGTATTTATAATTTGATATGTTTATTACAGAACAAGGTTATGATAGATTTCATTCTGACCACTGTGTTTATTTCAAGAGGCTAGATAACAAAAGATATATTATCTTGTTATTGTATGTGGATGACATGCTTGTTGCAGGGTCTAACATGCATGATATAAATGTTCTCAAAACAAAACTAGCTAAATCATTTGAGATGAAGGATTTGGGTGCTGCAAAGAAAATCCTTGGTATGAGAATAACAAGAGACAGGAAAAATCACAAATTGACGTTGTCTCAAGGTGAGCACATAGAAAAGGTGTTGCCGAGGTTTAGAATGCAGAATGAAAAACCAGTTAGTACACCTTTGTCCATCCATTTCAAACTAAGTAAGGAGATGTGTCCAGAGACATGAGAAGAGATAGATTACATGTCCAAGATTCCCTATTCATCAGCAGTCGAAAGCTTGATGTATGCCATGGTGTGCACAAGACTAGATATTGCACATGTAGTGGGAGTTGTGAGCAGGTATATGAATAATCTAGGCAAAGAGAATTAGAAATAAGTACAGTGGATTCTCAGGTATTTGAGAGTTACCACTTCTCATGCATTATGTTTTGGAGGTTCAGACACTGTTATACAGGGATATGCTGATGTAGATATGGCTGATGACAAAGACAACAGGAGGAGCACGAAAGGGTATGTGTTTACTCTAGGTTGAACAACAGTAAGTTGGATTTCAAAACTGCAACAGTTTGTTTCATTTTCAACAATGGAATTAGAGTATGTTGTTGCTACAGAGGCTAGTAAGGAGATGATTTGGTTGCAGAGGTTCATGTAGGAATTGGGTAAGAAGCAGTGGAATAGCAGGTTGTACAGTGGCATCCAGAGTGCCATTCATATTGCAAAGAACTCAGCCTTTAATTTAAAGACTAAAAATATACAACTCAAGTACCACTTCATAAGATCTATTCTAGATGACCTAAGTCACATAAAAACTCAAAAAAATGAGTGACCTCACCCTAACATAACTTTTGATTATTTCTTTATTTTCCCACGACAAAAAGAGGAAACTTGGGCACAGAGTCTGACTCAAGAAAAATATTGATTAGGATTCAGGATCAAAAAATATTCCCTAATACTTATCCCCAAATCCATTCACTTATCTTATAAACCAACCATCAAGGCCTTTCCTTGAAAAATATTTATCCATTCATTGTTCAAGCCATCATTTTGCACAAATTTCCCTGAGATTGGAGCCAACCTCTTTTGTTCATGTCTCACCTTGCTGAAGATTGCTATCATGACATGTGGCTAGAGGATCGTGGAATTATAGGAGACAAAATAGACCATCCCTAATAAAACTGTAAGGGCCTCTTCTACTGCTACTACAAGATGGTTCTACTTCGTGAAATTCAATACACAATTATTTGATTCTTTAAAATGTTGTTGTCATATGAATACTGATTTTTAAAGATTGCATTTACAATATTAGTTTATATTTTTTTTTGTTAGAGCATTAATCTACCTTAGTAGCATGGTTATCTACCTAGGAAACATTTTCATTTTCCTTGTGCTTATGTTGCATGGTCTAACTTAGGCTATACTGGTCAATATTGGTCTAATAAGTGATTTATGGATCTTTAATTGACAATTGAGGAGCTCTACTTTGATCATTATACCATCCAGGCATCTGCATTAATTGAAAACCACTTCCAGGTTTGACTAGGGGCTCTAGTGTGCGAATGTGGATATTTTGTGGTCTTCTTGGGAATTTGTTGGCTCCTAGAGAATCTCCCACTCACCCATGTACTCTCCTATGCTTATCCTTCCCTCACTTATGACCCAATCATTCTCCTTCTATGTTCACACATGGATTCATGTCTGTTTGGTTAGGTTTGGGAACCTATTGGTCAAACTAGGGGGGTTTAGGGGTCAAATCCTAGCCTGACACTTGTATGCATTCACATGGGCTCCAAGAGATCACGAAGTTTCCCCAATGTATTATAAATATGTACCATACACATCTACAAGATGTACTGTAATATAATGATCATTTATTAGCACCATTCACATGTGTTATTTCAGTCTCTTTTGTTGTTCTCTTGCATATTTTGTCAAATACTTTGATTGTGAATATTTCTCTAGCTCCTAGATCTCATTGTGAAGAAATTATCACATGGTATTAGATCTAGTTGCAGCTGCAAACAAATCTAGAGAGGTTTGAGTTGTTGTTTAGGGCATATTTCTAGAAAATCTGAGTGTTTGCATTATAGGTTCTACAATGTTTTTGTCACAGGTTGCGCAAGAAGGATGGAGAAGAATCAACTATTTCTTACACCATTAAACTATATTGAATGGAATGATGAAATGGTGATCCAAATGAGGTTGAAAGTTCTGTATAGAGTCACCATGGGGATTGAAGTCGAACCTAACTCTGCAGTAGAGAAAGATAAGTACTTCAATCCACTTGATGAAGCTTTTGTAAAGATTTGCCTCAGTATTTTGAGGGATCTCCTCTTCCATGTAGACAGTCTTGGCACACCCAATGAAGTTTGGCTCAAGCTTGAGTCACTATTTTGGAAGACTGATGATATGAGAGGCCATTAGCTTGAGAATGAGCTAATCTCCCTAAGCCCAGCTCACTATGAGACCGTTCAAGAGTTCTTTACCAAGTTCAAAGCACTTGTAATTCAACTAAAACAATGTGGCATAGAGAATAAAGAATATCATCTTATCTTGTCCATCCTTTTTAAACTAGGGCATGAGTATTCTTTGTATGTTTTGACATTCCACTCAAGCAAGATTACAACTAGAAATTGGAGGATGCATGCGTTAGCAGACTTCATGGAGTCTTTGACTCAGGAGCATGACAAGCTCATACAAATGGGTACCATAAAATACACCAAATAACAATCCCTTTCTGCTGTTGGGAACCCTATATGGAAGTTAATTAAAGCCAAAATACAGAGTGTTTAATATAAATTGTCAACCCAGGGAAGTGTTTTATTTCAAAGATAATGTGCACTGTATATGCTTAAACACTAAGTAGCTAATACTGTAAATGAATTATCCTACTTTCCTATTCATCCCAACTCATCCCAAGATCAACTTAATCTAATTTATGTTCTTGAAAATGTAGAATCATAATTACCTAGTTACAACCCTTAATCTAGAAATGAGAGGTTTAGAAAATAAACATCCAGATTTACTTTTGTAGAAAGTTAAATCCTAAATTACCCAGCCATCTAAAGATCCATCTCAACTATCTTAATTCAACTTAATCTAGGAATTAAAAGTGTAGGAATTAAGTTCCACAATTATAACTGTAAAGGGATGAACTAAATATATCTAAAGAAAACATCAATTGAAAGAACTAGGGATGAGCAAGGCTATTATAGCTATCACACAGTTGCATAAGAGGAAGTTAATCTACACAGTCGATTTTCACACCACACCACTGCAGTTTACAGGGAATGCAATTATTTATCATTCAAAGGAACGCATAATAAATAGATGACTGTTGTAGCTACTATAAATAAATGAATTCATCATAAAATTCACAACACACAGTAGAATAAATAAAATATCTAATTAACTTGGCAATCTCTGTAGGAAGGTGGGCCCACCCTTCACACAGAGATGCTGGAGTTGGCACATGTTAAAACACCGAGATCTGAAGAATCAAACTCCTTGTATTAAAATGGCAAGATGAACACACAACCTCTGTCACAGCTTATACAAATCAAATCAATTAATATTCCACTCCTAGCTCGAAATAGTTCCCAGTATTTATACAATTACAATCATAACTTTTACCCATTGATATCGGGTAGCCATGAAGATCTTTTATCTTCAGGCTGCCCCAATTACAATAAGATGTTACTGTTGTGGCAAGATAGAAGCAGGAAATATAGGAAGGCTTACTTGATCCAACAATTACAATAATGATCAATCTAGAAGATACTTTGTCGATTGCAGCTTAAGCAGCGACGCACTGTTGCATCCGAATCGATTGCAGCCTGTTGCAGCCACCTTTGTACAACTTACACGAAATAGTAGCCTTTGACCACGTTATTAGGGAAATGATGGAAATGATGGTGATTATATCAGCAATGAATGTCCATCCCTCTCTTTGTATGTCCATCCTGCTACACCTGTATCCTTTACATCTCAGATTATCTTTATAAAACCACCATATGTTAGCATAATTCAAGATATAAAGCCCTTATTACAACAATCATAAGCATTAATAAGATAAGAAAATAATTAACCATACCTATATGAATTGAGAGATCAAGTGAAGGAAAACATCTGTTTAGTGTACATAATGGAATAAGATGAGGCAAAATGAGGTAGATAAAGGTGTTAAAAAAGGGGTGATTTCTGGGCCTAACATCTCCCCCCAACTATCCTGTTGCATGTCCCCATGCAACAGCCTCCATTAGTCTGAATTTGAATCTGGAATTGTACTTCATTCATGGAGGGAAGAAAAGTTATATGGGAGTTTAGACGTTCCCTGTTTTTCCAAAAATCCATTATAGACAACCCAGTATCTCCAACACTTCTTCTCTTCTACCTTTGTCAATGAGAATTCTTCCCTGTATGGTTTTGCTGGCCACCAGATGAGAGGGAATTTGAATTTGAGTCTGAGCCAATTAAATCCACATTCCTTCATGCATCCAACATATCCCTCAACCCTGGAAAGTGCATGTTTAAAATTCCTGTAACAGTAGGGATCTCTATTTATCAAGGTTGAAGAGGCAGCTTGCCATCTATGCTGGCTACCTTCCAAAGCCAATTGCTGATGCTTGGAAATATGGCTGATACAGGTAGAGATAACCTTTTCTTGAAGTTCCACCATCTAATGATTTTGGATGGGACATGCGAGTCTTTGCTGATGATGAGCAAGGAGATGATGAAGAAGCTGAGGTTCACTTCGAACCCAAAGGTTAGAGTGGGACTCATTATGAGAAAAAGTTTGGAAGGATCTTTGCCATTGATCATGATTGATAACAAAGGAAGCAAAAGGCCGCAGTTGAACATCACCTAAGAATGGGGTAGGATTTGAATAGTGGTCCAAGGGACAAGCCAACTCATGTAAATAAAGCTCACAAAGCAAGTTCTGCTCAATAAAATCACTTGCTAGAAATGTTTCCAGAAATTTGGCCGAGGTAGCTATTTCATAAGGCCTTCATTCTTTTACAGCCTTTAGTTTGAACCAAATGAAATGCTTAAATAAAAACAAAGGGTAGGAGGAGGATGGAACTATGGTACCCAATAATTCCTAAGAAAGAGTATACAACTAATCTTTTTCCACCTGCATGGATTTGAACTTTTTCAGCTCTTTCAGTTCCTTCTGTATCTCTTCCCAATGGAGTTTCTGGAATATGATTTCTTCTGCCCATGTTTCCTTTAATTCCTTGATGGTCTTTCTATGTTCAGTAAGGGAAACCATCCCTTCTTGGCACCTCTCCACCTGAATCCTCCACTTCCTCACTTCTATTCATAGGATTGAGAGATCTTTTGTCATCCTCTGGATTTATTCATCTTCAGTATGATCTACATTGTCAGAATCCAAGTTGACAAAATTTTGAGGAAGTTGAGTCCATACCTTATCATCTGATGTTCCAATTTGAACATCTTGTACTACCTGCATGTGTACTTTTGAAATAACTTCTGGGTGTGCTGGTTCTTGTGTAATAGCAACCACTCTATGAATTTCTCCTACAACAAATTCAACCATAGGTGCCTCTAAAACAACTTCTGGGGATGTTGGTTCTTGTATAACAACATCCTCTCTTTGAATTTCTCCTACAACAACCTCAACCATAGATTCCTCTAAAACAACTTCTGGGGATGTTGGTTCTTGTGTAACAACATCCTCTCCTTGGAGTTCTCCTACAACGAACTTAGCAACCAATTGTGAAGGTGTTGGTTCTTGTGTGGAAACCTCTTTCTGAATTTTGGTCTCCCCATCTGCTTGATTGTCAGCTGCAGCTTTGACAAGGAGATGCAAGGCCACTAGTTATTATATAGTAGAGCCCTGCCCTTCTATTTCTTCATGATGCTAGGGTTGTTCTTGAGTTAATTCCATGTCCTCTGCAATATGGAGCTGTTCTTCAAGAATTTCAGTGTCCCTCAAGGATTGTGATTGCATTTTTTCATCCTCTCCTAAATCCAAATCATGGATTATATCCATCTTGGGGTTGATTTCTTCTTGCTTCCTGAGAATCTCCACAGAAATTTCTGGGGATGTTGGTTCTTGTGTGACAACATCCTGGTTAACTTCATCATTTTCTTTCTGCTGGGATTCCATTTCTATTAATTTTGTGTCTTGGAATGGTTTAGGAGTCACAACATAGAATTCTTCATTAAAATCAGGAATATTCTCAGCCTTTGGTTCTTCTGCCCCAATTTGGGTGGCAACTTCAATAAGAATATTCAGGGATGCTGGTTCTTGTGTATCAGCACCCCGTTTATCTACTACTTCCCTTTGCTGAAGTTGCTCTTGGGAAGCTTCATCATCCTTCCAATCAAACTGTCCTTCTTCTGCTGGTTGTGACTCTAATTGTTCACTTTCCCCCTTTTCTATATCAGGAATCATTTCTGCATCCCTCACCTCCATCTTAGGTGCTTCTTGTCCTTGTTCTTCCACAGCTGCTAGTACAGGTTGTTGTGTCACAAAGGAATGAACTATGAATTTGTAGCCTGACTGGTTAAAGATTTATCCACACATAGGGAAGACCAATCTTTCTTCTTCCTCACCATCCTCAGCAGGGGGCGATCCCTCTAATCGATTCGCAGCTTCAACCAGTGTCTACAGCTTTCTTTCTACCTACTTCCTGCATGCTTCCTCCCAATTTTCTAGTTCTTTCCGAAGTGACTGTACTTCTTCTTTTAATAGACCATTTTTGTACAAAATTCCCCCAATTTCAGGTTCTTCTGCAACTGGTTCCTGTGGGGCATCACTTGCTTTGGGTCTCAGAATGGGGAATTCAATATGTGCTTCTAGGGTTTCCCATATTGCCCATGCTGCTTTAGCTGCTGTAATCTATTTGGTTCTTTTTCTTCTTATTGGTAGTGATGCCTGTATCTCTTCTTTTTATCTCCTTCTTTTATTTTGTGGTGTAGGAATCTCCAAATTTGTAGCTGATGTGGAAGGGATATATTCTATCTCAACGTTCTTCTATTATTCTTCAATTAGAGTCCCCCCCATTCAGGGGAAGATTCAATGGTCAATAAATTTGTGTTTCCTTCTGTTATCATGGCTCTAACAGCCTCAGCTTCAGCTCTCGCAACATCCAATGCTGCTCCAGCTTCAGCCTCTGCTGTTAGAGCTTCCATATTATTTAATCTTTCCATAGGGTTTTCTATTGCATTTTCCTTCAATTTCTTTGCTTAGGCATATGACTGATCATCTAATCCAGTCTCATCTCCCCCTCCAACTAAATTGGAGGGACTCCAGTCCTCCTGTTGCTCCTCATCTCCCCCCAACTATACATTGGCATGCTCCTCTTGGATTTGAATCGCCTCCAAAAGTACAGGTACTTATACTTCAGCCTCTATTGGAATGCCAGGCAAAAGGGCATGTTCTTGGTTTATTTGAATTTGACCTGTGAATTGCTCCAACATTTGGTTCCTTTGAGCTAAGGCCCTTAAGATTATTAATTTGATTAGGCAGTGATGGGTAAGGGAGGAGTTTGGACGCTTGGCTATTCTAACAAATCTTGCCATATGGTGTAGGTTGTTAAATAGGTAAAATGGAACATTCAATAAAGCCCTATGGCGTAGATGAGACAATAGAGGAAGTTTAGAATAATAGATAGTCTGATACCTACCTTCATAGGTGATATACTTTTTGAGGAAGACTGCTACTTGATCCCATGGTCGAGGCAATGATTGTAATACTATCCCTCACCTTGATTGATGAATTTGTTCCCCCTCTATCAGAAAATACCGTACTGCAGCAGCATTGGGTGTTCTTCGACCACACCAGGCTCTTCCCACCTAAGGAAGGACGGTGACTTCAACAACTATTGCTTCAGAGACTTCTATACGTAACCCCATAACCTCTGAGTAGGTTTCTGTAATATTTAAGGAAAATTGTAGAGCTGTCTCTTGATGAAACCCATTTAGGTGTTGGAAGAATTCAGTCCAGCCCGCATCTTCAAAAATGGAAAAAATCGCAGCATTTCTTCTCAGTTCTCGTGTATTTGGGGGTTCGTGTTGAGCTTGGATACCCATGTTTATTTGAATTTATAATTCTTTATCAATACAATAGATTGTAGGTCCCAATAATGGAGGTTATAGCACAAAGTATGTGTGAACAACTGAGAGTGGAGTTGGGTAAATTCGGAAAGTTAGGAGCATGGAAATGTTTGGAAATTTATCCCAAATTAGGAAAGGTGGCGGTTATCAGATAAGATTAAATGGCCATTAAGTCGTACGAGTGGACAATTAACGGTATGCAGGTGTAATAATGGGTGTAGAAAGGATGGCATGATTAATGCTATCAAATCTAGTTAACGCTTAATCAAGTAAATAATCAGAACCACACCTTCGTAAATATGCGATGAACGGTGACCTTTGAGGATAGTAAAGCGTGTGAAGTGTAGCCATTTAAATTTGATCATTATTGCAGGCGTGCTGTAATGATTTTTTCTCCCAGTAGACCAAAACCATCTTGTCAATCCTACTGGAAACATAATGAATGCTGTGAGATAAGTTGGAATCGCTAGTAGCAGGAATTCTGGCCAGATTTAGAGGAGTTGTGACCCAAAATTGCAAAAAGGTTTTCCAATATTGGGGGACTCATAGCCATGTGCCATAGAAAAATCAACCAGTTTGGCGGAGTCGCAGCCGTGAATCATAGAAAAATCATCCGGTTTTGGTGGAGTCGCAGCCGTTGGAAAAGATAAAAATGGGCAAGAGTGAAACAGAGTCGCAACTGTCAGAAAAGGTAAAAATGTTCAAAATTGAAATTGAGTCGTAGCTTCACAGGACGGGAAAAGGCATTAGGTTACGATGTTGCAGCTATGGATAATCGAAAAAATAGGCAAGGATTTATGGTGTTGCAGCTGCGCAGAACAGGAAAAAGGTCATTATTTTATAGTGTTGTAGCTGCGCGGAATGGGAAAAAGGTCGTTATTTTATGGTGTTGCAGCTGCACGGAACGGGAAAAAGGTCATTATTTTACGGTGTTGTAGCTGCACGGAATGGGAAAAGGTCGTTATTTTATGGTGTTGCAGCTGTGTGGAATGAGAAAAAGGTAAGTTTACGATGTTGCAGATGTGTGGAATGGGAAAAATGTCGTTATTTTACGGTGTTGTAGCTACAGATAAACAGAAAAATAGGCAAATTTTATAGGAGTCGCAGCTGTGATGGAATGTTCACTATTTATTTTAGGGAGTTCTCTTTTGAAGCTGGAAGCTACAAAAGGATGCCCCAGGTCATTAGGCCCGATCATGACTATTACTCCTTAGGTACATCCCTGCACATTTTCTTAAAAAAACAGATCAAGCGCAAAGGAAAAAAAAATCATAGCAAAAATATCAATTTATTTATGTACAAAAGTTTATGTAGGAATCATAGCGATTGTCTAAAGATTGACAGGTGTAGAAAAATATTCCTTCCCCTGTTCTAACTCGTATTCCGGATAAGCTGCAATCTGTGAAGTAAATGCATCCTTCGAAATGGGCTTATGGTACAGTCGCAGCCTGTGACCATTAACAAATAATGGTGCACGATTCTCATCAATGGTAACTAGGTGGACTGTACCATTATCAAATACTCTATCTACCAGGAATGGACCCAACCATCTTATGCATAACTTACCCTTGAAGTGTCTTTTGAATCTTGAATCATATAATAATGCCTAGTCTCCTTCACAGAAGACTTTCTTTTTGATGAATCGGTTGTGCCAATTGGGCCTCTACTGCTGAATTAATATTTTTTGATCCATAGTAGCTAAACGTTTCTCATCAAGTTCATTCAATTGATTCAATCTACTCTTCTAGGCTTCAGTCACATCTAAGTTTACCTCCATGGCTATTTTCAAGGTCTTGATTTCGAATTCAATGGGGAAGATAACACTTTTTCCATACACCAAGTCATAAGGAGAGAAACCTGTAGTATTGCTCCAAGTAGTACGATATGCCCACAATGCTTTTGGAAGTTTATCAGCCCAGTATCTACGATGGATTTTGACTGTTTTGGTAAGGATGGCTTCAATAAATTTTTTAGTGCTTTCCACCTGGACATTGGCCTGGGGATGGTATGGTGAAGCTATCCGGTGCTGAATATGGTACTTCCGTAGTAAAGCTTCAAATTGATGCGACAAAAATTGAGGTCCTCCATCTGTAACCATTTCCTTGGGTACTCCAAAAAGGGTAAATATTTCACCATACAAGAAATTGATCATAGCCTGGTCATTGGCTTTCACCAAAGCCATAGTCTCTACCCATTTCTTCATGTAGTCGGTACAAACCAATATGTAGGATTTCTACTTGGAATGAGGGTTGACAGGGCCAAAAAAATCTAAGGCCCATCTATCAAAAGGTTCAACCACCAGTTGTGGTTGAAGAGGAATTTGATCCAATCTATTAGGTTGGCCCATCCTTTGGCAGCTGTCACAAGACTGAACATATTTTTTTGTATCCCTGAAAAGTGTCAGCCAATAGTATCCCATTCTCAACACCTTATTACCTGTCCTCCTATCTGCAAAATGTCCCCGACAAGGCTCATCATGGAAAGCCCTCAGAATATGGAATATTTCATCTTCTAATCTCAAGATCAGGGCCTGTGTAGAAGAGATGACCACCTATCCAACAATACCTGGCTCTTTGTTGAATGATTTTCCTCTTTTCTCTTTTTGACAAATGTGATAGAAGCTTCCCTGCAACCAAGTAGTTAGCAACATCTGCATACCAAGGGGAATGAGCTGAAATTGCAAATAAGTGTTCATCTGGAAAAGAGTCCTCAACAGGTAGATTATCATCACTGTTAGTAAAATGAGATAAGAAATCAGAAACAACATTTTCTTTTCCAGGTTTGTCTATAATAGTGATATCAAATTCCTATAATAATAACAACCATCTAGTTACCCGAGCACTTGTAATAGATTTATTCATTAGATACTTGATGGATGAGTGGTTGGTGTGCACAAAGGTAGGATATCCAGTGATGTAATGTCTGAATTTGTTAATGGAGTAAACAATGGCTAAAAAATCCTTCTCGGTAACAGTATAATTAAGTTCAGCAGGGGATAAGTTTTTTCTAATATAATAAACTGCATAAGGTGCTTGACCATCCTGCTGTCCTAAAACTGCTCCAATTGCAGTATCAGAGGCATCTGAATAAATGTGGAAAGGCAGGGCCCAATTGGGTCCCATTAGGATGGGAGTTGTCGAGAAATTCTCCTTAAGTTTAACGAATGCTGTCTGGCATGCCTCATTCCAAATAAATTGCACATCCTTCATTAAAAATGAAAACAAAGGAGAGGCAAGTTTGGAAAAGTTTTCTATAAATCTTCTGTAATAACCAACATGCCCTAAGAAACTACGCACTTATTTATGAGTTCCAGGAGTAGGTATATTTTTGATTACCTTGATTTTAGAGGGGTCTACCTGGCTGCCATCAGCAGAGATAAAATGCCCCAACACTATCCCTTCACTCATCATCATAAGACACTTTTTAGTGCTCAAATATAGCTAGGTCTGCTCGCAGCGAGTCAAAAAGTTTTCCAAATTTTTCAATGCTTCTTCAAAGTCCTTACCATAAGGAGTAAAATCATCCATGAAAATTTCCATACTATCATTAACCAATTATGAAAAGATTCCAATCACAGCTCTTTGAAATGTGGCTGGTGCATTTCATAAGCCAAAGGGAAGTAACTTGTATGCAAAATTTCCCCAGGGACAGGTGAAGGTAGTTTTATCTTGGTCTTCAGGAACAATCTGGATTTGATTGTACCTGCTAAACCCATCCAGGAAGGAGAAAAAATTCTTCCCAGATAAGGTGTCAAGTAATTAATCAATGAGAGGCAGGGGAAATTCATCTTTCTATGTTTCCTTGTTCATCTCTCTATAGTCCACATAGACTCTCCATTTACCATTCTTCTTGGGTACTATCACGAGTAGAGACACCCACTCGCTGTCTGAGATGGGATATATAAATCCTGCTTCAAGGATTTTTTGAATTTCTTCCTTCACTATGTCCCTGAGATTGGGATTCATTCTTCGTTGAGGCTAGCACATAGGCCAGGAGTCACTTTTGATATAAATGTGGTGGGTGCACAGATTAGAAGGGATGCCCTTCATGTCTGTGTACTCCCAGGAAAATGCCCCCTTATGTTTTTTTAAGAGAGTGATTAGGCATTCTTGTTCATCTGTAGCAAGACTGGGATTGATATTCAGGGTTTTCTAGACTCTATCTCGACAAGAACACTTTTTGAATTTTTCAACACTGGAACTATGTGATTATTGCTGACTAATGTCTCCTCTATGATATTTTCTTGTTCTTCTTCACCTAGAGTAGCATTCAGGATCTGATAAATTTTCTTATTGACAGAAGTGGGTTCACTGATGAAATTATTAATGGAACCGTCTTCAATTTCATATTTAAAAGTCAAGGCCTTCCCTATTGTTAATAATTTCTGAACACCCTCCTCTTCCTTTGGCTCCATCCATAACGGAGTTTCAGATTCTAGACTCGGCTGAGCTGGAGGATAGAGAGTGAGGTTCTTTATCTCAGTTCCATCTGATATGGTCATAGACCCAGACCGACAGCTGATGCAAGCATTAGTTGTAGCTAACCAGGGCCTTCCTAGGATCAATGGGTGTCCTCCTATTTGCGACTTAGGTTGTAAAACCAAGAAGTAAACATGATATTCCCACGAATCAACTAAGATAACGAGGTCATCCAATATTCCTTTAGTTTTAATAGTGGAACTATCTATAAGTTCTAAAATGGTAGGAGTTGGCCTAAGATTAGTGAGACCAAGTTTCCTTATAGTTTCAATGGTCATGACATTAATTGCTGCGCCTAAAACTACCAGTATGTTGGGTATTTGCATGCTCCCAATCTGCACAGTGACAGTGGGATTCCCAGGATCATCGTATTTGGCCAAGAGGATTTTTCCCATTATTAATTCATGTAATTTCCCTATGACATGAACAGTGGGAGGATTCCTGGATTTTCTTCCTGGTTTCCTTGTACACAGATCCTGAATGATTCTGGCATAGATAGGTACATTGTGAAGGGCCTGAAGGAGTGGAATTTTGACATAGAGATTTTTTAACTCTCCTAAGAGGTTAAATTGAGGTTGTCCCATTGCCTTCGGTAGTATTAATCTTTCAGGGTATGGTGGTTCCCTAATAAATAGTGTAGGCTATGTGTCGATAAATGTGTCTTCTTATGTTTCAGCTGGCATATTGGTAGGATGTTCAACATCCTCAATAATGGGGGTCACTGTATTGGATAAATACTATTGGTTCAACCTTTCTTCAGGCACAGAGGATGGGACATCCTCAATGACCAAAGTCTCCACTACCCTCCCTGTTCGTAAGCAGATGTCGTTATTGGGAACTAGAGTAATGGAGTAAGCGGGCATGTTGGCAGTCTCAAACTAATGAACTGCTTTATTATTTGGGTTGGGGTTAGGTTGAGCAGGCAGCTGTGGTCATATAGGCATATGGGGGACAACATTATTCTGGAGCTGCAGCTGCGACTACTGATACTGCTGATAAGGCTGAGGATATTGTTGAGGAGGGTACGGCTGATGAGGAAATGATTGATGTGAAATCTATTGAGGAGGTTGGTTATGGGGAAACTGGTTACCTATATGGAAGTTCCTCCATCTAGGAGACCAAGAATTTTGTTGGTTTGGTGGCTATGTCTAAGAGTTATAGGAGTTAATATTTTGCATCGGAGGTTGAGAGGGATACCATTGATGGTTAGGATAAGATGAAGGGAATTGTGTATTCATGTGCTTCATATTATTCCAATTATTCATGTCATTCAAAAATTGAAACAAGTCTGGAGCCATACCTTGATTTCGAGGCTTCTAGGGCTTTTTCTGTGCAATAAAGTAGGCTAGTTCCACATCTCAAGTTGATGCATGCAGAACTGCCTTCACTTGAGGTAGTGAAGGGAATTATTTTGTGTCATGGTTCATCTCACACAGCTGACACACTTCTACCTTGTTGAGTGGGCACTCATTCAGAGGATGGTTCTTCCTACATTTAGGGTAGAATATACCAAGTGTGAGATCCTCTACTGCTTGTTTATGCTTTGCCCTCAAGGAATCTATTTTCGAGGAGATGGAGCTCATCATTTCTGTCTTGAAATTTTCAAGGAGATTGCCTATTTCTTCTCGAGTGGCTCCTCCATTAGATGAATTTTGTGTTCCATCGAAGATATCAGGTTCTAATTTGTCCCATTTATCCCATTTGTTGTTCCTGGAAGATCCCCTGGAATACCTTTTGCATAGTTCAATTATCTTTTCAAAGGTCTCCTTTGAGATATCCCCCTTTCCTAATAGGTTCAAAATGTCTAGCTAGTCATCCCTAATCCCACGAAGTAGGATTATTTTGAGCACATCTAACCCCATATTAGTTTGTCTAGCTCTCTGCACATTATATAAAATCCTTTCAACAAAATATTCCAAACTTTCATCGTCCTTTTGTACCATTTTAAACAGTTCTTCTCTCTTATATTTGGTATTGCAATACTCCTGATATTTCTCCAGGAACACCTGTTTCATCTGGTCCAAGGTAGTGACAGTTCCCCCACCCAGGTTCATGAACCAATGTAATGCATTGTCCTTCAGAGTTGTAGGAAAACGTTTTAGCTTTTGTGCATTGTTGGTGTAGTCATATCTGCGATAGAGGATGTCAAATTCAAAAATAAATTCATCTGGATCCTCTGCCGCTTTTCCATAAAAATGAGGCAACACCGATGGCGATATATTTTTAATGGGGGATATCCCCTCTGGCTATTGAATTAGGAACTGGAGTGTAGAAACCCTCCCTTCAGGCGAGGAGTTACCCTCATGATGTTGATTTTCACCCATTGATTCTTTGTGATCTTCTGGATCATGTCTGTTGCTCATGTCTTCTTCTGCTTTATCCTCTTCGTGCTTCCACTAATTGTTAAATTTTTGATGGAACTATGTCCAATCCTCTTCTATCACAACCTTCCCATTAATGTGATATATCAAATCTTGGTCAGCTGATCCCGCAGTACTAACTCTGTCTTCCTCCGTAGGGATACCTGAGGGTGTTGCAGCTTCTCTTATGTTCTCCATTGTCGAAACTGATGCTGCCACTACAGGGGTAACTAGGCTTCTTCTAACATGTGTTTCCTGATGGTGATCCCTAGTAGAAGAATTGGTCTTGTCAACCAGATCATCAATGAATGTCCTTCTTCCCAATGCTGGATTTCTCCCACGGCCTTGACCACCTGCAATGTTAGTGTTCTGTGGGATTCTGGGATTTATAGGAATGTCATGCTGTACCCTTCTCGTATTCATGCAACCCAAAACATGCAAACTGAAGAAAAATGAATAAATATAATTACTGGATACAACTACTATGGTGTTTAATAATTACCTTTCCCCAACAGTGGCGCCAAAATGTTGGGTACCCTATAATCAAGTTAATTAAAGCCAACATACAGAGTGTTCAATATAAATTATCAACCCAGGGAAGTGTTTTATTTCAAAGATAATGTGCACTACATATGCTTAAACACTAAGTAGCTAATACTGTAAATGAATTATCCTACTTTCCTGTTAAGCCCAACTCATCCCAATATCAACTTAATCTAATTTACGTTCTTGAAAATGTAGAATCACAATTACCTACTTACAACCCTTAATCTAGAAATGAGAGGTTCAGAAAATAAACATCTAGATTTACTTTTCTAGAAAGTTAAATCCTAAATTACCTAGCCATCTGAAGATCCATCTCAACTATCTTAATTCAACTTAATCTAGGAATTCAAAGTGCAGGAATTAAGTTCCACAATTATAACTGTCACATGCCCCAATTTGCAAAAAAAAAACAATTTTATATTATTTGAGGAATATTGTGCTAAATTTTATGCTAAGTTGTAATTGATGACCTAGTGGGGTCAAGAATATTTAATGTAAATTCAGAATATTTTATTTATAAATAAATAAATGAGGAGACAATAACTTAGGAGAGCTCTTAAAAGAGTGTTTACTGGTCAATTGGTGGAGGACACTAGGTGGAGAGAAAACTAACATGTGGCAGCATCCTCAAACCACTTCCAACTGTTGCAGGTGGCAACTTCCCTATATTTGTGGCCATGATTCCCCAAGAAAGTGGAATCAGAGCAGGTGGCTCATTTAATGAGAAATGACCTAGAAGACCTAGGCATCTCTATAAATTTTCCCATTTAAGAGAGCTGAGGCTGCTCATTCTAGAGAAGTGATCA
The DNA here is from genome assembly GCA_001517045.1 of Pseudotsuga menziesii. Classification (NCBI taxonomy): domain Eukaryota; kingdom Viridiplantae; phylum Streptophyta; class Pinopsida; order Pinales; family Pinaceae; genus Pseudotsuga; species Pseudotsuga menziesii. The sequence goes on along the minus strand of LPNX010235412.1, from coordinate 111,939 downwards.
TTCAGGGTGAATGAATTTACTCAAGAGAAATTCAATGGAGGGGAGTCTGGAATGTCTTTGAGGGGATAACTACTGAGATTGATCTAGATGCAGCTTTTAAGCTAGAGATCATATTGCTGAGAGCATATTTTTATTACTGAGGTAATTGAACCAGTCAGGTGACAGAGGTTTTATAGTTGCATTTCCACCCAGTTCTCAGCCAAGAAGACCGGGAACAGGCTTGGGGGTCCCGAGGAAGCATTTTTTGAGCCCTCTTCAGGAGATTGGTAGGGAGGAATGACCTCAAGTTAAGCTGTTTTCATCTTGTCCTCAACAGGTTCTATTTTGTTTTTATTGTCTTAGTTAAATAATTCATAGTTTATTTATTTCAGGCATTATTAGTGTTTAGGGTTTATGAATGAAAAGTAACTATGTAATGTTAAGTTCAGTAAAATTTATAGATTATTTATAGAAATGGAAATGATCATGTAAATAGTGAAATAGATAGAAATTAAATTTCAAGCTGTGTTTTTCCACACCTGTACTCAGGTCTTACTCGAACACAGTTGGATTGTTTTAAGTAAATGAAATGATTCTTTTATTAGAATAAAAATAGTAGCTACGATTCTTGTATCTGTATGTAAATAGAAATAGATTTTACTTCAATGTTTATGAAATATACTGAAAAAGCAGTGCTATGTTTTACCTGCACTTATTATTTTACTTTAACCAACTAAATAGAAACACATGTATAAGAAAATAGTAAATACACTATTTCTACAGTACTAGTATAATGATAGGAATAAAAATATTATAGTAAAACAAACAACTAATATCGGGAAACCATGTAAAAAGATATTAGCAAAACAGTTTTAAAATATTAACTTAACAAAACCAGAGTAAGGATTCTTTTACAATCCTTTTGTATTTACAAAAATTACTAAGAGTAGAGATTATTCTAGTTTTTAAGTATTCTGCACTAGAAATCTAAGTATTTTTTTCTTAACTAAAAACTAGAAGAAAAACTGTTAGAATCTTTTCATTTTTCCTACAGAGTTAACATCATAATTACAACTGTAAATCATATTATCTTCCATTATTCCATTTCTTAAAAACAGAGTTAAGAATACTATAAGCAGAAATAAAATTTCATAAACTGTAGGGTTTACAGTATTTCTTTTAACCCTTAAAAGCCGAGTTCTAGAATTTAACATTATCTTCTATACAGAGCTTAAAAATAAATATAACTTACAGAGTAGTAATAAATAAAATGTATATGTAATTAACAAACAAAGTAAACCAAGAATCATTAAACATGTGCATTATAAATATCAAATCTATGCAAGCTTATAGCCTGTAAAAATCAAAAGGTCGAAACCCTTCTACTATTAAAACCATATACACAATAATTCTGTATTATAATTTAACCAATTACATTGCTGATTGTAAGAGTAAAACCCCCCTCGAAACTATACAACTAGACTGTTCTACAGTCTTCTTTCTTAAACCAAATATACATAATATTAACAGTAAATTACATTACTGACAGGTTAGGGTAAACCCTTTCCATAGTTTCATCTTCTTAAAGTTCCAATAGAAAAACCCAAGCAAATGAGATAGAAATCATATAAATTTAAGCACAGAGGAGTTTTATAAACTTAACACATTATTACATCTGTAGGGCGTAAGGATGAATAGTTTTCACCAAAAAAACACTTACATCACAGCTTTAAAAGCTTGTGCAACCTAGTAATGTATCAACAGGGTTTAAAAACAAAAACATGGATTATAAACAACAAAGTAAATATCATAACTAGTAGAGAGTTCAGAGCTAAAATTCCAACCACATGAACCTTCAACTAACCCATTTTGCAAGTAGGGAGAACCCACAACGAGACCGGGGCTTACCGGTTTGAAATCCCACAAAGGTAACTGAAGGACGAGCCTATCTTCTATCCAAGTATAGAGCTGTTAGCGTAGCCTATAGGTTTAAACCAAACAATATTTAAAAACTAATAATAATAATTATTAAACCCTAGCTTAATAAATCACGGGCAAAAAGGATTGCGAGTCAATAACAATGTATACCTGTGCTAAACAAGAAGAGTTCGAAACCCGGAAGTTATGGCCACCTATCTTGTCTGTACCAACCAAGGAAAAATTCAAGTCAACCCTACAGCAGAGGAAACAAGGTTACAACACTCAAAATCCACGATGCTGAGGCAAGGAACAAGCAGTGACAGGGTTAAACCATGTACAGGCTTTAAGCCAAGCGAGTAAGTAAAGACCACTCGCACAGTAAATATTTATTCCCAAGAGAAATCGAGATTACAAGTCTTGGTATCAAAACCACTCTGCAACGAATGCAGACTATGGAGATAGCAAGTAGAGAAGGAGCAGGCCTCTCATGGCCGAAAAGAACCTCACAGTGCAGCCGACAGAGATACAAACCCTCGGAGCCAAATGCCAAGGAGTAGGGTTTCACTTCTTTTTAAGTCACCAATGCATGGAGGAGAATAGACCACGTGCCTTCCAAATTTGTTAACCAAGTGTGGGTCGTTTTCAATAGTCAAACACTGCACATCAAAAATGAATTATATTATTGCCAATTATTTCAAATCATGCCATCGACTATAGTAAAAAGGTGCATAACCTTTGCCAATAATACAATCACGAAGAGTCGACAATAGTATAACGTTTCCTAATATTGATTCTCATGTCAACTTTGCCAACGACCTTTGGATAGTTCATATGATTGCTTACAAAGACAATCATGCTATTGTTTATGCTTTGCTTTAGAACTAGTATAATATAGGAACAACACTTGTAACGTTTCTACTTTTAGTTCGACCTTATGATAGTAGTTTTTAGGTAGTGAAACTACCTTATGTTACACATAGTATTTTGTTATAGCCTATTATTATAAACTATAACTCAGTATAGTATGGTAACATTACAATAACAATTGCATTATGGTTACAAACCAAATACTATGTACATAGCTTGTCCACTAGTTGTGTAAGAAGATAATCACATTTGTAAACAAATCAAACATGTTGGTATTGTTCACGACTAGTAAGAGAGAATTAGAGTAGGGAGATGTTGTAATTACAATATCTTTCATAAACTAATAGCTCTAAACTTTTCACATAAAAACTTGATGCTGATAAATGAAGGAGTCTTCAAAGAGATGGAAGACAAACCTCATTGCAAGAGTTTCTCTTAACAAAAATAACAACTCATGGTAAACTTTATATTTGAAAAATATAGGATTATGTCCATACATAAAGAGTAATGCACTCGAGTTTCTAAACATGACAATAGTAGTAAGATCATAATACAATAGAAATATTTTATGAAAGGATCTTGAGCTCTATGCTCACTGTAAGAATCTATAATTGACTAGGTACTATAATCTACACGACAGAAAGAAACCTTGAAGTAACTCAATCTTGTAAATAACATTAAATATGATAAGGATAAAGTTCATTATGGCTAAATTGGAAATACTTTCATAGATCCAAAGCAACGAAGGAATTTACTTTACCTCATCGGAATATTGCATTTAATACTCAATTTATATACTAGCATCTTATCATGCTTAAGAAGTACATCTCGACTTAGTTCAAAATAAACTCCTACTTGATCAAATGCTTACCTGCTGAACTTGTAAGAACCAGCAATCCATTGAGTTAGCAGAATTCTAAGTAAGCCCCGATTTCAAACATGTTTTCTCACCTACTTGACAAAAAGTAAATCATCAGTACAACTAGCAGCAACTAAATGCAAGTAATTTTTATATAATTTATAAAAAATAAGTTGTATTAGTTTTTATGTATTTGAAACTAATAATTACAAATTGTTAAATTGTTTCATTTTTCGCTAACCGCTAGCAGTTACTAAACTGCGATTTCAGACATTTTATTTTACTTTAAAAATTTTGGGGTTATGACAATAACTGTAAAGGGATGAACTAAAGAGATCTAAAGAAAAAAACAATTGAAAGAACTAGGGATGAACAAGGCTGTTACAGCTATCACACAGTTGCATAAGAGGAATTTAATCTACACAAGCGATTGTCACACCACACCACTGCAGTTTACAAGGAATGTAATTACTGATCATTCAAAGGAACACATAATAAATCGATGACTATTGCAGCCACTGTAAATAAATGAATTCATCATAAAATTCACACCACATAGTAGAATAAGTAAAATACCTAATTAACTCAGCAATCTCTGTAGAAAGGCGAGCCCATCCTTCACACAAAGATGCTGGAGTTGGCACATGTTAAAACACCGAGATATGAAGAATCAAAATCCTTGTATTAAAATGGTGAGATGAACACAAAACCTCTATCACAACTTATACAAATCAAATGAATTAATATTCCACCCCTAGCTCGAAATAGTTACTAGTGTTTATACAATTACAATCATAACTTCTACCCATTGATATCGGGAATCCATGAATATCTATGGTCTTCATGCTGCTCCAATTACGATAAGCTGTTACAGCTGTGGCAAGATAGAAGAAGAAAATATAGGAAGGCTATTACTCGATCCAACAATGAAAATCATGATCAATATAGAATATACTCCATTGATTGCAGCTATCCTTGAGCAGCGGTGCACTGTTGCATCCTATTTCATCCACCTTTGTACAGATTGCGTGAAATAATAGCCTTTGACCATGTTCTTTGGGAAACAATGGAATAGATGGCGATTATCTCAGCAATGAATGTCCATCCCTCTCTTGGTATCTCCAGCCTGCTACACTTGTATCCTTTACATCTCGAATTATCTTTATAAAACCACCATATGTTAGCATAATTCAAGATATAGAGCCCTGATTACAACAATCATAAGCATTAATAAGATAAGGAAATAATTAACCATACCTGTATGAATTGAGAGATCAAGTGAAGAAAAAAATCTGTTTGGTGTACATAATGGAATAATATGAGGAAAAAATAGGTAGATAAAGGTGGTAAAAAAGGGGTCATTTCTGAGCCCAACATTTGTTGGTGTATCAAATCAAGAAAAAGGAAAGAAGAAATATTTGAAGCAAAGAGAGAAAGAGAAGAAGCAGTCAAGTTCAGAAAGCTCCAGTTCTACTAATGGGAGTTCGAGATCTGGGAGGAGAAAAAAGAGATAAATAACCACATGTGGTTATTTCATAGGTTCAAATCTTGAAATATCTTGCTTCATAAATAATATGCACATCATGACCAAACTCCTTGAGGAGAACCATATTGATCTTCCAGAATTTGCAAGAGGATGGGAGCGCAAGCTAGGAAGTGGTAAGCCTGAGCATGCATTGAGTGCATGGGTAAAACCAATTTATGATATCTATTTTTTTGATGGAAATGTTTCTGATTTACCTTCTGATATATCAGAATTTGAAGCCTCCATCCCTTCCTTGGAATAAACCCCAATCAGTTCACCAAAGCTTCCTCCCAAAACTAGTGATTTTTTGCTAGTTTATGATGTGTCTTCTGAAAGCTCTTTCCCAATATAATAATATATTCCCCATTATTATTATGAATGTGATATACAGGATTATATACATCCTATTACAGTCATAGACTCATTTCCCCAACCATCTCATGACCAAAATACCCGACAACCCTCAAGTTCACTAGTTGAAAAATCTCAAAATTGCCTAGTTTCCAATGCTATGCCACTTGTATATGTTGCTTTTATGTCTTGTATGTATTTCATTGGTTGGAAAGCCATATAATTGGCCTTCATGGGACTTTTTTTCTATATTTCAGGACTTTCTTTTACAACCCATGGTTCAAATTTCTAGACTTTCTTTTACAACCTAGGTTCGCTTAACTGCAAATGTGATCTAGTTGCTCACTCTTCTCTCTCTATGGATCCATTCGCTCATGGATACACCATACCTCTGATATTTTCTGCTGTATATGACATATATTCTAATATTTTAGAGCCCCATGATATTTTCTACATAGTTATGAAGGTGCTTCATCAAATTGGGAAGAAGATTCATGGTTTTATTCATGATATGGTAGCTACACATGAGGCATATTTTGTTGAATCTTTTGATGTTATTTGGGAAAGAGTTTTCAGAGATATCTTTTCAATGGTTGATTATTATTTTAGATTAGAGTATGATTTTATCATAATACATTCTTATGATGCCACTCCATCATCTAATGATGAGCATCAAAGGGTCTCTCCACATGATCTTTGTTTACAACACTTTGATGCATTGATGCATGATCTTGGCATCCACAAGCTCTTCACCAAGTCCATCACCAAGAAGTTGTTCTTTCATATCATTCAAATTAAGAAGAGGACCTGTTGAATACCTTTTTTATTATCTCTATCATCTCCATTTTTGAGGGAAGGTTTTGTCCCATGAGGTTTTCATCCTTACCTCGGTTACATGGACTAATAAAATTCTGTTGTAAAAGGTGGCTTGTGCGTTAGTTGCCAAGGCCTTAATAAATAATTTTGTATAATTTGTACTAAGTTAGGATTAAGGGGATGTGTTATAGCATTAATATATCTTAGTACCATATTGTTCATCTACCGAGGAGACATTTTCATTTTCCTTGTTCTTATGTTGCATGGTCTAACTTAGGCTATACTGGTCAATATTGGTCTAATATGTGATTTCTGGCTCATTAATTGACAATTGAGGTTCTCTACTTTGATAATTCTGTCATTCATGCACCTGCATTAATTTCAAACCACTTCCAACTTTGACTAGGGGCGTTTGTGTGTGAATGTGGTTGTTATGCGGTCTTCTTGGGCATTTATTGGCTCCGAGAGACTCTCCCACTCACCCATGTGCTCTTCCATGCTTACTCTTCCCTCATTTATGACCCATGCATGATCCTTCCATGTTCACACATGGATTCGTGACTATTTGGTTAGGTTTGGGAGTTTATTGGTCAACCTAGGGGGGTTTAGGGGTCAAATCCTCGCCTGACACTTACATGCATTCACATGGGCTCCAAGGGCTCATGAATTTTCCCCAATGTATTATAAATATGTACCATACACATCTACAATATTTACTATAATATAATGATCAGTTATTATCACCATTCACATGTGCTATTTCAGTCTCTTTTGTTGTTCTCTTGCATATTTTGTCAAATACTTTGATTATGAATATTGGTCTAGCTCCTAGACCTCACTATGAAGCAATTCTCATAGTTTTGATATTGTTTTTTTTTTTTTTGCCTACATATTATATTAGTTTTTTCCTTTGTATTTTGTTTATTTATGGTTTCTCCTAATTGAAACTATGCTAAGGGCTACACAACCCTTAGTAGTTTCTCTTTTGCATGGGAAAGTGTGAAAACACTATCCACAATTAGGACACAAAACATACCATTGCTAATACAACTACAAGGGCCTCTTCTACTGCTATTACGAGGTGATTCTACTCCTTGAAATTCAATACAGAATTATTTGATTCTTTAAAATGTTGTTGTCATATGAATCCTGTTTTTTAAAGAATGTGTTTACAATATTATTATAGATTTGTTTTCATATTGTTTATTTGCATTCTTCCTATATTAGTTTTGGCCTTCGTATTTTTTTTATGTATGTTTTTTCCTTGAAGCTATGCTAAGGTCCAAACAACCCTTAGTAAGTTCTCTTTTGCACAGACAAGTGTGAAAACACTAGCCACAATTTTTGGTCACCATACTAGGTAAAATATGTATCATTCTTTGGTTGTGTCCAACCTTCTTGGCCTTTGTTTGATCCCTCTTTTCTATTTTTTTTGATCATTTCTCTATCTACTTATTGTTGTATACTGCTGCTAGTTTATTTTTTGGCCTAGAATTCGATTAGATTTCCAAAGATGAGAGTGTTTGGGATATTTTCTAATTTCATTGTGTTAGGTTGTGCATGTTTGGTCACTTGGAGTGATTTTAGTCACACTATTTTCTTTCAACAGTGTGGCCTAAGTCTAAAACTCATTTTTTCAAGCCAATGTTAAAATTCCATATGCTAATCTAGATGATCAACATTTAACTTCAATTTCATAAAAAAAGCATATAGAAAGGATCAATGAAAGAAAAAGTATCATAAGAACAACAAAGATTTATCCTGAGAAAACCCTAAAGGGAAAAACCCAGCAAAAGCTTCCTCAATATAGATAACCCGAAAAGATAAAAGGTAAAACCAAAAGACTGATCCTCCTCCTTCTCCAGCTACAACTCTCTCTCTCTCTCTCTAGTGTGCTACACAAGTGAGTGTGAGTGTGTTCAAATGAGAAGCACCTCAACTCTATTTATATTATTTCATTCCCTTAATATTTAATTCAGTTATGTAGGCTTGAGTAACCACAACTGGGGTACTAATGACCCGACTTACAATGGAGGAGAATTCCTCATGACTCTTATTAATTCTCCCGATTAGAAACATCGGGGTATAAATAAATACAAGTGATTCTATCGATAGGAGCATCGGGGACCACTAAAATATATTTAGAATATTCTTTGAAGTTACAATAATTCAACACTCCCCCCTTAATGAGAAAGGTATTCTACAAAAACATCAATAACAACAACAGTAAGAGAAATAAGGCATCTTCAACATCATCAGGGTGATACATATATAAATCATTGGAAGCTTTTCATCATCTTTAACATATAGTCTTCATCTTCAATCTTCAGCAGCAAAAACACTTTGACCACTCGATTGATCAACAACGTCTTCATCAATTCTTTGACCTTTCGATCAGCAACGTCATCATCATCACTTTGACCTTTCAATCAGCAACATCATCGTCAACACTTTGACCTTTCGATCAACAACATCATCATCAACACTTTTACCTTTCGATCATCAACACCATCATCATCATATTCTGAACTTTCGATCAACATCATCATCATCGTCATACTCTGAACTTGCGATCAACATCATCATCATCATCACACTCTGATCTTTTGATCAGAAACATCATCATCATCACACTCTGATCTTTCAATCAGTAACATCATCATCATCACATTCTAATATTTCAATTAGTAACATCATCATCATCACATTCTGATCTTTCGATCAGGAACATCATCATCATCAGCAACAACCTGCAATACACAATACAAAGACGAAAGTCTTTGGATCAATTTTGGACTTGAATTCCAGGGATGATGCAATCCCACCACATTCTTAACAACTGAAGTCATTGGATTCAATTACGGGATAGTCACTCCCTATCAATTTAGAACTAAGTCTAAGGATGATGTAATCCTACCATGTTCTCAAGTACCTAAGTCACCAGATCCATTATGAACAAAAGTTCACAGATGATACAATCCTACCACATTCTGGAGTACTGAAGTCACTGGATCCATTCTGAACAAAACTTAATGGATGATACAATCCTACCACATTCTCGAGTACCCAAGTCACTAGATCCATTTTGAACAAAAGTTCATGGATGATACAATCCTACCACATTCTCGAGTACCAAAGTCACCGGATCCATTTTGAACAAAAATTCACGGATGGTACAATCCTACCACATTCTTGAGGACCGAATTCACTGGATCCATTCTGAACAAAATTTCATGGATGATACAATCCTACCACATTCTCGAGGGCCGAAGTCATTGTATCCCATTATTAGATTTTTATCATTCAAGCTAGCATTATGATCTTAGGATATTTAACTGAGAGAACAACATGCATAGCAATAAACACAAGAGACAAGAGACACAAAGAATTTTCCTTGGGGAAACCATAAAGGAGAAAACCCCGCAACTTCCTCAGAGATAAAATCAGCACCAAAAGTAAAACCCAAAAACATAAAGACGATCTCGCGACAGCAATAGTCTCTCTCTTGTCCCAGCAACTTCTCTTCTCTCACTCACGTGCCCCAATGAGTGAGTGTGTGTGTTCTAAGTAGAGAGTCTTAGTCTCTATTTATATTCTTTCGTTCACTTAATTTCCACTCCAACATGTCGGCCTCACTTAACAATTACTTACTAGAACCGACATCTCTAGGAGATTCTAATAACCCTAGTGCCCCACAACTTGTGGGGACTTTGCCCCTCTGACCAACAAGGAGGGTTATCCTTAACACAATGGTGGGGACTATTTCCCTGACTTACAATAACTCACCTAGGGTCGACTTCTCTAGGACAGTCTAATAGCCCTAGGGCCCCACAACTATGGGGAATTTAACCCTTGAACAATAGGAGGGTTACCCACAATGACTTGACATGACTTGTTTACATTATTGAATCTCCCAATAGGCACATCGGGGCATGACATGAATTCAATACATTACAGACACTTCCTGGAATAAACATCGGGATACATTACATAAGATGTACAAGTGAATACATTCCGAAGTTACAAATACATCAACACTCCCTCTTAACTAGGAAGGTATTCTCTTCGACACAATTTATCAGCACAAGTCTTCTTCTCTATATCATCTAGATCATCATTGAGTTCTTATCATCTTCATATTCAAGTCATCTTCATCTGGACCTGGATCATCATCACTGGATCTAGATCATCACTCAATATGGATCATCATCATTGGATCTAGATCATCACTCGATCTGGATCATCATCACTAGATCTGGATCATCACTTGATCTAGATCATCATCATGGGAACTATCTCATGATTCTTCTTGTCACAGGAAGTTGTATAGAGCCAGCCCTTTTTCATGCTGGGTGTAGGCCTAGCCTCCATGTAGGTCTTCTTCAATGCTTATATCTGACCCTAAGTCAGAATGGCCCACCCAGCACTTACATCTGACATTGACTCGTCAGAAAGGAATGCCTAACACTCACATCTGGCCATGAGAGGAACACACCCACCATCATGTCAGAATGGCCCAGCCCTCACATTTGACCATGGAAGGAACTTCATCCTCTCACCATGTCAGAATGGCCCAACCCTTACATCTAACCTTGACTTGTCAGAATCGCATAGCCCTTACATCTAACCTTGACTCATCAGAATGGCCCAACCCTTACATCTGACCTTGACTCGTCAGAATGGCACAACCCTTACATCTGACCTTGACTTGTCAGAAAGGCTCTCAGTCCTAGACTGAGCATCCTTGGTAAGTGACCAGGTGTCTCCATTCAAAGAATGGCAACAACCCTTATATTTGATCAAGTGGGAACATATCCCTCAATCACATCAGAATGGCCCTGCACTTAAATATGATCATGTGAGACTACATCTCACATTAATATCAGAATGGAACTTAGTCCTAGACTGAGTATTCCTGGTAACTAACCAGGTACCTCCATTTAGAGAATGGCAATAGCCCTTATATCTAATCATGTAGGAACCAATCCTATAGTCATATCAGAATGGCTCAGCACTCATATCTGACATGGAAGGAACCAATTCTCTCACTATGAAAGAATGGCTCAGCCCTTATATATGACCATGGAAGGAACCTAATCCTCTCACCATGTTAGAATGGATATAGGTCTCATCATTTCCCCTTGGAGGGAACCTCGATCTAGAGAACACCAAGCTTCTCCCTGAAGTACTCAAACTTCACTTTGTCCATTTCTACCATAGAATCACGTCAGGGCTGATTATGTTAAAGGATAACCTATGAGTTTCACCAGGATGGATTACATCTGAGGACAACCTATAGGTTTGTTTACATTTGAGCAACCTACGAGCTTTGCCAGTATTTATGCTCAGACAACCTATCTCACCAACTATGCTAGAACTACCTCTTTCAAGAGATCTCGATCTGGATCACATACTGGAGCTTCACTGCTCCTCTCTCCCAAATAACAAGTGGCAACATATTTTGTCTTAGTTGTACTCAATGCCATGCAGGACTCCATCCTTCCAAACCAAGAGATCACACTTGATCCCATACTGAAGTAGCACCTTGAAGTGCTCTTCCTATCAATGGCACCGCCTGCCCAATACGAATCCTCATAAGCCTCCAAGTTAATCTTCTGATTCACCTCATACTTGAGCCCATAATCAACTGTACCCCTTAGGTACCTCATTTCATGCTTTGCAACCATCAGGTGAACATGTCTCAATGTGTTCACAGCAAAGAAAATATATGGTCTTGTATTCATCAGGTACATCAAGGAATAAATCATCTGACGATACATCGTGGCATCAACCATCTCTGATGAAGCATCACTCAATAGATTTATGTTTGATGCCATAGGTGTGGTCATGGGCTTACAGTCCATCATCCTGAACCTCTTCAAAATCTCTACTGCATACTTCCCTTGTCCAAGGAAGACTCCATCCACATTCTGCCACACCTCCATGCCTAGAAAATAGTGCATAAACACATAACATGAGCATCACTGGTCTTCCATCTTCAACCTTGAAGCAAAGGTTGGAATCTGATTTACTCTCAGCAAATCCTAGAGTGATCATTAATCTATCCATCCTGTCATACCATGCTGAACCTCAGGATATTCTACAGTCACTCCCTCTGAAGCATCATACTCCCTCTGTCTTCCATTCTCTATGCACTGAAACATTATGTACTGTAGTGACAAGTAGCTTTCTCTGCTACTAATATTCTATGTATCCATCTAGGGTCACTGTATACCAAGATCCTCTATCTTTGAAAGTGTTCTTCTCACACCCATCTATGAGCTTGTCATCCTTTATCAACTTTGTAGCAAGGGTTCAGATATTCATCAAGATCCTCATGTATGTTTTATCCTAAGGGTGTCTTCTGAACTCGTACAAGGCCTTCTTTCATTTGCACACATGATTCTTCTTGTCATGTGTCTCAACTCCCACTAGCTGCAAACGTCTCTTCGTAGTCTATGCCTTATTTTCATGAGAAGCCTCATGCTATGAATCTTTCCTTGTATCCCATGATGTTTCCATCTACTGCATGATGGAACTATGAACTTCCCTTCATTTATCAATATTGCATCCTAGACATCATTCTTCTTGAACTGGTTTTCCATTTCTTCTTGGTCACTTCTTCATAGCTTGAAGGTTCTGCATCAATGATGTCACTGCATTCATCATATTATTCTTCATCTTCTTTCTTGAACTGTTGTCACTTGTTCTTCGGAACAAGTCTCATCCTTCTTTCCTTGTAGGCAATTATGTATGCGATCTTTCCTGAATTCAAATGCATTAGTTGTATGGTTAGAAAAATTTCATAAGGAATATTCATAATGAAAAATTCTTATGCATAAATATATGATCATGCAACTATTTTAGCCAATACAACATTTATCCATATCTCACAGAAACGTTTCTAGATGCATTCCATCTCTACCAGGACAACATTGAGATTGTGCACTAATCCAATATGTCAACAAAGAGGTTTCATTCTATATAAGTAGCAATGGAGAGTTGTATAACACCATGAGCTACTTACCCATCATGTGCATATTAGTAGTATACTATCATTAATGCAAACATTCTATCATGCATAATAAATCAACTACATAACAAAAAAATATCATGAAATGACAATTGAATACTTATCTTTATTTGTTTCGTGGGTAGACTCCTTCTTGAGCCTTCAGCTTCATCATCTTCTTCATTCATAATAGGATCATTTATTATCCAAATGCTAAGATGGATAAGAGGTTCTTCAAGAGTTGAGTTCTTCATATTCCTAATCGCTTGAGGGATCTTCTTTGGATGGTGAGAGCTTGATCTTCCCATCTGTTTGTGCCAGAAATTGTTCTTAGACTACCAGAAGAACAAGCCAACACAATCTCAAAAGTAAAATTAAATAAAACATGTTTTTATGGTTTTGGTTGAAAACTTCATCAATCAAGGAGGAAATAAACATCCACAAACTAATACAGAACTAAATCATGCAAATTGGATAAACTGGGGATCAAACACATCCCAATAAGCCATAAACATTACACATGAAATACTAATTCCACCCACAGGCTACAAGCATTTACATGAATAAAACTTAAACAAGAAATGAAATTGTAGACTGAGCAATCAAATAGATCAAAAATGAAAAAGCATGACAGGTAAAATGGCTTATCAGTTTATATATAATCAATAACAGTCATCCACTTACATAAGAGTTATAACTGCTATCTTGAGAAATCAAAGCTCCAAAGCCTCTCCTTGGGTGAAAAATCCTCCCCCCAAAACTGTATGTTTGTATTCCTTTTATCATTACAAAAGTAAAGTAGTTCCATAACTACCTTCTAGGTCTAAATTTGAAATAGTTACATCAATTAGTTACATGATAACTCAAAATCTTTAAAGATAATTAACCCAAAAATAGCAAATCGGATTTGGGGAAATTTGGCGAATTTTTGGAAATTGTGGTCTCAAAGATGCCTTCATATCTCTCGATCCGAAACACCTGTGTAAAAACTAAGAGAGTTTTTTTAAATGAGTATGTTATAAACAAAAACCTCTCTTGGTTTTTCAAAATTCCTCTTCAATTGATCGGAATATGTTCTGCAAAGTTGTGACTAAAACAGAAAATTATTAAATAATTCAAACCCTGAAAATAGGCCACAAAGATGAATTCGAATCTCTCAAACGATAATATCTGTTGAAAAAATGAGAGAGGTTTTTGTGAATGATTCTGTTGTGGACAAAAACCTCTTTTGGTTTTCCTGAATTCATTTCCATCTCCTCGTAATATTCTTCCAACGACAATGACAAAAACAGGAAAAACAGAGCTGCTACAGGAATCTCCTCATGAAAATATTTGACAAAGGACTAAAAAATGAGAGTTAGATTATAAATCAAAACTTGGAATGAACTTTTATTATAAGTTTTTGAAAGCTTAAAGATGTACATATTAACTAATAAGCCCAAAAGACAAACCTTAAAACTAAAATAATGAAATGATTCAACCATTAAAAGTATCAATTCCAACCGAAATTATTGATTGTCAAAAATTCTTAAAATCAACATAAAATATAAAATCATTTTAAACCAACGGTTGAAAAAAAAAAGGACAAAAGGAACAGATAAACTAAGAACAAGATCTAGTTATAACATCTGGCTCTTTCTGTGGGATGAAGTCCTCCTTGTGAGGCTTCAAAAACCTGTAGACCTTGTGCCTTATTCATTGGGTGATGGAGTCAGTTACCAAATCTCTGCAACTTTGTCAAACTCTGAACGCATACCTTTGAAATGAAAAAATACTGCTACAAACCAGCATACTGAAAATAATCTACATGCTCATATAGCAAGCTTATTCTGATATTTACTCCTACTTCTAATTGGAGGAAACAACCCAATCAAGTGTAATCATACTTCCAGTGAAGCTAAGAAACCATTTGACCGAGAATCATGATTTCATGCATGCTACTGTTTGAGAAAACCCACAAAAGATGTGATAAATGCAATAAAGAGTCTGTAGGAAGCTGATACTTATGACTGGAAATAGTAAGTATGCCAAAATATGGAGCATTAGAAACCTTTGAAAAATACAACTCCATCCAAGAAGCCATGGGATCATGAAATTTCTGATTTAAAACTTCAATGTCTTCATTATATTCATCATAAAGTGAAGCATTCTCTTCCTCTCCATTGCTGTTCTTTTTAAACTTTGGATCAATAATGGAAACCAAGGGCTTTTCAAACTGCTTCTCGACCTTTAAATAAAACCCTTGATCAAAACTTGAACAAATAAAATTCTGAAAGTGACCATAAGTCAAGAATGGCAACTTATTTCTTATACCAATAGTAAGAGGTTGAAGAGCAACAACTTCTTCTTCATAACATGATAATCTCATAGCAAGAA
>LPNX010235412.1:0-95059 GCA_001517045.1 Pseudotsuga menziesii | reverse complement strand
TTAACCCAAAAATAGCAAATCGGATTTGGGGAAATTTGGCGAATTTCTGGAAATTGTGGTCTCAAAGATGCCTTCATATCTCTCGATCTGAAACACCTGTGTAAAAAATGAGAGAGGTTTTTTTAAATGAGTATGTTATAAACAAAAACCTCTCTTGGTTTTTGCAAAATTCCTCTTCAATTGATCGGAATATGTTCTGCAAAGTTGTGACTAAAACAGGAAATTATTAAATAATTCAAACCCTGAAAATAAGCCACAAAGATGAATTCTAATCTCTCAAACGATAATAGCTATTGCAAAACTGAGAGAGGTTTTTGTGAATGAGTCTGTTGTGGACAAAAACCTCTTTTGGTTTTCCTGAATTCATTTCCATCTCCTCGTAATATTCTTCCAACGACAATGAAAAAAACAGGAAAAACAGAGCTGCTACAGGAATCTCCTCATGAAAATATTTGACAAAGGACTAAAAAATGAGAGTTAGATTATAAATCAAAACTTGGAATGAACTTTTATTATAAGTTTTTGAAAGCTTAAAGATGTACATATTAACTAATAAGCCCAAAAGACAAACCTTAAAACTAAAATAATGAAACGATTCAACCATTAAAAGTATCAATTCCAACCGAAATTATTGATTGTCAAAAATTCTTAAAATCAACATAAAGTATAAAATCATTTTAAACCAACGGTTGAAAAAAAAAAGGACAAAAGGAACAGATAAACTAAGAACAAGATCAAGTTATAACACCATCTTCTTTTCTCTTACTATCAGTTGAGCATTTTCTTGTGTGTGCTCTTCCCAGATTCTTTCTAAAAGTAATCACTTCCTTCTAGCACACATTCCTTGCATGAATGAATCCCATGATCCTGGGAGGCCATTCAAGGTGGCTATCACCACTTCTGCATTCTCTACTTCTTCTTATACTGCTACAAGTTGTTCTTTGATTTGAGAGACCCCCATAAAGTATGACTGTATGGTCTCTGCATTCTGGATCTTCACATTCTTCAACTGTTTTCTCAAATTCATATTCCAATTTATGTTGGAGTAGGGTCCTACAGCTATAGAAGAAGCTGCTATTTTCACGGATAGACAGTTTTGGCAGAGATATAAGAGGTAGAGATACCACACTGTAGCAGGTTTCTAGCTACAGATCAGAGCCGGAAACCGCGACTGTAGAAGACAGAGAAGTCAAGGAAGATGACGGTACTTGAGCGGCCGAGAAGAGAGAGCTCACCCACTGCATTGAAGGCAGCGGTGGAAGACAGGAGGGCTCAGATACCCTCATAAAGGAAAAGGAGCAACGAGGCTGAGGTATTGAAGACAAAGGACAGCAAGGGAAGCAACGCCAGTACCCATGGTCAGCGTTGGAAAGCATGGAAGACTGCAGGAAGCTGTGGTGAAGGGAAGCGGTGCATAGTACCCATGATCAGCGCTGTGAAGCATGGAAGACTGCAGAGAGCTGTGGTGTGACGGATAGCGGCTACCTCAAAGTACAGATACGTCGACTGTCACTAGTTAGGGTTTGGGTTACTGTTGGGACAGGCCCATAGTGTTGTAATGGAGAGACCTTCGGGCCGCCTATAAAGGGATATATTTTGTATTGTAAAAGGTTAGCTAGTCGGATAACATATAGTTAGCCATTGAGTCTGTTAGCTCACAGTTATCTTGTATTGTAATAGAGTTGAGCTCTGGTTCTGTTCTTAGCTGTAGTACCTTACTGTAACCAGTAGCTGGCTCATAGAGCATGCATGTAACGATCCGTAGGGATCGAAAGAGAGGGAAGAGTATATTGTAAGAGGTGCAATGTAGAGATAAGAAAGAGATATAAGAGAGAAGGGCTCCAGGTTGTGTGCAGAGTTACCCAGAAGATCTCAAGCTGCATATGCAGTGCAGCAGAACTGTGTTTACCTTCCCCTGAGCTATAATAGAAACACAGTTCTGTGGACGTAACTTCCATCCTAGAGGTGAACCACGTTAAAATTGAGTGTTATGCGATTGGTTCATGTGTTGTGTTTGTTTGTTGCATTTTTCAGTGATTATATGAGCCTTGTTTACAGTTTAATGTATGTATGTGTTATTCAGTTCACAACAATATAGAAGGATAGACATAAGTTGAAGTCTTTGGCATGTTGTATGTGGGTTCATTTATGCTTTGCTTGAAGCAGTCACTAGTCACAGTGTTAAACAGCCTGGTATGTTGAGTCTTGCAAGTCAACACAAACAATGCTAAGTGCACTGAGCCACAGGAGTAGGATATCACAGGGAGGCGATACCGCACCGGCAGAGGAGCTGCGGTGCGTGATACCATAGGTTAAGGACTTAGCATTGGGGAGGAAGTTACGTGTCACCTGGTGCATGGCGATGCGATAAGGCTGGAGTCATCGCGAGTAAGTGGAAGTTGCATGACGCGGGAAGGAATCGTGCGATAGGAAAAGAGAGATCTCGCGGCTAGAAGAGATGTGAGACGAGGAGATCGCGCGACGCGAGCAGAAGGGTCATGCAATGCGCAAAGAGAGAGGCCTCGTGGCTAGAAGAGCTGTGAGTCATAAATAGGATGCCATAGAACCTGGTCCAAGACGATTGAGTCCTTGGCCAACCCATTAGAATCACTTCGGGTGAGACTTCAGGCCGCTTCGCGGTCTGTCTCCGAAAAGGCCAGTGAGCTAGGGGTGTTGTTGGTTAAATACAGTAAACCCGGGTCTGGCCATGATGACCAACAAATGGTTTCATTGCGGGTTTTGAACAAACAGAGCGCTGATGTTCTGGTGGCATCCTACGAGAGACAAAATCAATGAGTGGGTTTGGTTTAACCAGAAAGAGTTTGCTGAACGAGAGAACAAGAGTCCTAAGCTGAGTACGGAGGCCTGGTTACAAAAACACATCATTACAGACCTGCATGCGATATTTTTTGCGACCTTTATGACTGGCTATCAAAGTTAACTGATACAGGAATATTCAAAAATAAAAGAGACATTGTTTGGACACCGGAGCTGATTCAGACCGTGAAGAACCTTGATAATCCTATCACGAGGGTAGTAGACTTCTGGCTTGCGAGTGTGCTAGAAGGATTCGTCACAGAGTTTACAGTTGACTGGAGGAAAAGCTTCAGCGAGGCTGAGCGCTATTTCTTCAAAGGATATCGTGGTAAGTACCTAAGCTCTTTAACTTGTCCATTAAGATGCTATTACATGAAAAAGGAACAATGGATCTAGTTTCAGATGAATAAGTAGAAATAGCAATGTCACAAGAGTTTGAAAGTGATTTTGATGACATTGGACGAACACGTAGTGGAAAGAAGTATAAAGTAGATTTGAGATCCCCAATATTTGAAGACAGTTCAGATAGTACTAGACAACAGAGTCATAGTACCACAGAAGGAACAGAGGGGGGTATCCCTTACCACCCTTACACCCCACAAAAACAGACTAGGACTCAGAACAATCCCGTAGGAACTCCATCTAGTAGCTCGCAGACAGTACCTACCATCGCTACATCACCTCCACCTACACCGTCGAGTGGTAGTAACATAGTAAATCAACATCCACCACGTAGAAATAGAATGGGGGATGATATGAAGCTACCTATATTTAAGGGAACAGGGGCAGAAGACCCAGAGCAGCATTGGTTTCTATGTGAAGCCATGTGGACCATTAAAGCAATCAATGACAATAACCTTAAACTTGTACAGTTGGTCACCACACTAAGAGATCGAGCCTTAACATGGTGTATAAAGTATACCACAGTACCCAGGACACTTGCCCAGGTCAAGACCGCCATGATTAAAGAGTTTAAGAAACCTAAATCTGAGTCACAGTGCATTACAGAACTCAAAGACATCAAGCAGTTACCTACAGAGTCGGTGTGGGACTTTGATAAAAAATTCAAAGCCCTTATCGACCAAGTCAGTTTTGAGTTCGTGCTGGAGCAGCATAAGGAATGGTTTATTGCAGTGCTTCTCCCTCACATTAGATTTCCGTTAATGCAGTAGAAACTCTAGATGCAGGATGACGCATTGGAGATGGCGATGAAACTAGAGGCTTCACCTCTAGCTGAGAGTAGTACAGGCATGGCAACTTTACAAACTCAGTTGGCTAATATCACGCTACAGTTGCATGAGATTAAGAAAGGGAAAGAGGTTGTGCAATACATATGGTGCATAAAATGTAAAGCACAAGGCCATACCAAAGACGACTGTCCGGTTTTTGTAGAATATATAGCAACAGGGGCTCCTAACCCCTTACCACAGACCCATGGACCGTGGTGTGAAATATGCAAAACACGAGGACATCTACCTCACCACTTACCTCTACTTCAGAAGTACATGCAGACACCTAAGAACTTATACTGCGTCTTCTGCAAGTCTGTAGGCCATGATGAAAACAATTGCAGAGCCTATGATCTTATGGTCGGGAGCAAGCAAGAATTGTACAGGGTCCAGCAGCAGGACCACAACATGATCCGGCTTATGGAGGTCGTGGAGGAGGATTCAGAGGACGAGGCCATGGAGGAGGCTTTGCACGAGGAGAAGGTTTTGGCTGTGGTCATGGACCAGTTACTTGTTACAACTGCGGAGTTGTAGGACACTATGCTAGGGACTGTCAGAGCCCCACTACCACTTGTAACTACTGCAAATATTATGATCATACTATAGAGGAGTGTCCTACCTTAATAGCTAAGATCAGAGAATCTAAGCCAGCAGTACACCAGAACATCCAACTTATTGCTGCTGAGCAGGAAGAGCCAGAACCAAGAGTCAATATTATGACTCGCAGCGGTGTTCCTACCAGTGGAACATCGTAGGAGACGGAAAAGAACACAGGACAGGAGTGGGTACGCAGAGCTCCTAATAAAGCAACACCACTTGATCTGCAGAAGAACAAACATACATTTCAGGAAGCTAATGATTTCTTTGATGACCCTACGTAATCAGGATCGCAGGTACCGTCGTCTAGGGGTGTACCGCAGCAAGCACCTTGTGGTGATAGCCTTGTATAGACATTGCAGGCTACCACATCGGGAAGATGCGATGAGGATAAGATGACAGGAAGTGTACATTCCTTCCTTCAGAGTTGTATAAAACTTGTAAGAAATGAGCAAGCTATCACGAAACTTCAATGCATTATAGATCAGTCTCAGCCATCCTCTTCCGTGAGTAGTACACAGCATGCTGTTCATAATATTACAGGACATACAAGAACGGGAAGAGAGATGCGACTCACAGCGCAGGTTGGAGAATTTGAAATGGATGAGGTGATCCTAGATCTGGGATCAGATGTAAATGTTCTGACGAAGCAGACATGGGAACAGATGGGTAGCCCTAAGTTAATCAGATCACCTATCCATCTGAGATTAGCTAATCAACAGCGTGTGTCACCCCTGGTTCGGTTACTGCAGGTGCCACTTAACATTGATGGAGTTCGTAGCTTTGCGGAATTTGAAGTTATAGAAATCATTGGCGATAGTAGACCGTATCCAGCACTACTAGGTATTGATTAGGCGATCGGTAACATGGCCGTTATCGACCTAAAGAGAAGACAAATGACCTTTGAGGACACACAGATCCGGGTCATCGCACCATTGGATCCTTTTCAGGGTCCTAGATATATTGAACCTATTCGAGCATAGGAGGAGGAACGTAACATGGAGAGCCTCTATCAGATGACCACAAACCATAGCAACTACATCAATCCAACCGCAGAAGGGAACATTAGTTGGCGATGCGACAGCTCATGCACATCAGATTCAGATGTTGGTCTAGAGAACTGGCAGAACAGACTTCACGAAGTCTCAGTGCGCAGATGCACATACTTGACTAAGTCACTGCGATGGATTGGCACAGAGATCAATGAGATTCCATCCTTTCATGGTCTAACAGATATCCAGGACTTTCTCGAGCAGTTTGAACAATAGATTCCTCACGAGCAGAGGATCGCAGCTATGGACCTTGCAGTTCGAGCCACACCTGTGAGATGGTGGTATGCACATAAAGAGAGTATCGCATCATGGGACGATATTAAAAGATTGACGGTGATCAAATTTTCTATCGATAGAGAGTATGTCCAGCAGAAGTACACAAGAGAGAGTGACCCCAGATCACACATTCAGACATGTGAACAGAATTGGTCGGACATTCCCGAGGATGAATGGTTTCACTGATTCATTCATACTTTGGATACAGTTCCAAGGAACTGGTATACAGAGACTGAACTGCGCAAGGGAACAAAAACATGGCCACTTATGATAGACAGCTTCCTACTCACCTTCGCTTTTGAATCTGAGTATCCAAGTGTTGATCAGGCCCTACAAGTAATAAAGAGTAAGATATTTGAGGATTGTACCATATCAGTGTCAGCTCAACCTGAGTGGGCTATCCAGCGAAAAGAGGCGTTAGAGTGTTATAATTTTGCATCTGAACCAGAGGAGGAGAATGAGGATCCTCGCGACACCAACATTCCAGAGTCAGAAGGAACTCGCGATGTTGAGGGACCACAGTTAGAAATTCTAGCAATCACAGAGCCCATCAAGATTAAAAAGATCAATATTGGCACAGACACAGAACCTAAGTTTGCCTCTATTGGAGACTATTGGAACGATGAAACAGTTGGACAGATTGCAGACTTGTTACATGACTATCAGGTCCTATTTCCCACCAAGTTCACAAAGATGAAGGGAATAGTCGGAGACCTGGGAGTCATGAGGATACCATTGAAGGAGGATGCTAGACCAGTCAAACAACGCACATATAGATTAAATCTGCGATATAAAGAAAAAGTAAAGGATGAGATTGATAAGATGCTAGCAGTAGGCATCATTGAGCCCGTAGAAGAAAGCAAATGGGTTAGCCCCATGGTCGTACAAGAGAAGAAAACCAAAGGATACATCAGGATCTGTGTCAATCTGCGCAAGCTCAACGATGCATTACTTCACGATCCATTTTCGACATCGTTCACTGATGAGGTATTAGACAACGTAGGAGGGCAGGAGAAGCTACAGCAGAAGAAGCCCACTGGTAGTGGCTCGGGGGCGAGCCATAAGTAAGTGTTAGGGGATTGTTGGAGTAGGGTCCCGCAGCTACAGAAGAAGCTGCTATTTTGATGGATAGACAGTTTTGGTGGAGATATAAGAGGTAGAGCTATGACACTGTAGTAGGTTTTTAGCTACAGATCAGAGCCACAAACCGTGACTGTAGAAGACAGAGAAGTCAAGGAAGATGACGAAACCTAATCGGCCGAGAAGAGAGAGCTCACCCACTGCATTGAAGGCAGTGGCGGAAGACAGGAGGGCTCAGCTACCCTCATAAAGGAAAAGGAGCAACGAGGCCGAGGTATTGAAGACAAAGGACAGCAAGGGAAGCAGTGCCGGTACCCATGATCAGCGCTGGGAAGCATGGAAGACTGCAGGAAGCTGTGGTGAAGGGAAGCGGTGCATAGTACCCATGATCAGCACCGAGAAGCATGGAAGACTGTAGAGAGCTGTGGTGTGACGGATAGAGGCTACCTCAAAGTACAGATATGTCGACTGTCACTAGTTAGAGTTTGGGTTACTATTGGGACAGGCCCACAGTGTTGTAATGGAGAGACCTTCGGGCCGCCTATAAAGGGATATATTTTGTATTGTAAAAGGTTAGCTAGTCGGATAACATATAGTTAGCCATTGAGTCTATTAGCTCACAGTTATCTTGTACTGTAATAGAGTTGAGCTCTGGTTCTGTTCTTAGCTGTAGTACCTTACTGTAACCAATAGCTGGCTCATAGAGCATGTATGTAACGATCCGCAGGGATCGACAGAGAGGTAAGAGTATATTGTAAGAGGTGCAATATAGAGATAAGAAAGAGATCTAAGAGAGAAGGGCTCTAGGCTGTGTGTGGAGTTACCCAGAAGATCTCAAGCTGCATATGCGGTGTAGCAGAACTATGTTTACCTTCCCCTGAGCTATAATAGAAACACAGTTCTGTGGATGTAACTTCCATCCTAGAGGTGAACCATGTTAAAATCGAGTGTTATGCGATTGGTTCATGTGTTGTGTTTTTTTGTTGCATCTGCCAGTGATTATATGAGCCTTGTTTACAGTTTAATGTATGTATGTGTTATTCAGTTCACAGTAATATAGAAGAATAGACATAATTTGAAGTCTTTGGCATGTTGTATGTGGGTTCATTTATGCTTTGCTTGAAACAATCACTAGTCGCAGTGTTAAACAGCCTGGTATGTTGAGTCTTGCAAGTCGACATGAACAATGCTAAGTGCGCTGAGCCACAGGAGTAGGATATCGCAGGGAGGTGATACCGCATCGGCAGAGGAGCTGCGGTGCGCGATACCGTAGGTTAAGGACTTAGCGTTGGGGAGGAAGTTACATGTCGCTTGGTGCGCGGTGATGTGATAAGGCTGGATTCATCGCGAGTCAGTGGAAGTTGCGCGACACGGGAAGGAGTCACGTGACAGGAAAAGAGAGATCTCGCGGCTAGAAGAGCTACGAGATGAGGAGATCGCACGACGCGAGCAGAAGGGTCATGCGACGTGCAGAGAGAGAGGCCTCATGGCTAGAAGAGCTGCGAGTCATAAATAGGATGCCATAGAACCTGGTCCAAGACGCTTGAGTCCTTGGCCAACCCATTAGAATCACTTTGGGTGAGACTTCAGGTTGCTTCATGGTCTGTCGCCGAAAGGGCCAGTGAGCTAGGGGTGTTGTTGGTTAAATACAGTAAACCCGGGTCTGCCCATGATGACCAACAATTTATGTTCTTCCCTTCAAATAGCTTGGTCAAGGAATCAAACATCTCTTTTGGTGTATTTAGGGAATACACTTGTGGTACAAGGTGATCCATGAATGAATCAACAATGATCTTCTTGTCCTTGACCAAGTTCTTCTTATGTAAGGCTTTGAGCCTTGTTTCCGCCTTACGCACACTTGGGTCACGTGGCAGAAATCTTCAAGCCACTTGGTGTGTCCATGGGGGCAATTCTCGAGTCAAGGCTGTCACCTTGTTCTTGACTCCTCTGTTTAGGCTCAACTCCTAAGGAAGCCAAGGGGGGTAGACCCTATTAAGTCACTAAGGCTAAATTACTTAGTATGGTGATGTTAAACTAAATGAGTTACTTAGGAGTTTGGAAATTAACCATAAACAACCATAGATGACAAGATACAAAAAATGAGCACATGAAAGCACAATGCTGAGACAAAATGTATATATATAGCAAGAAAAAATAACCAGTGCCTTAGAATGGAGTCAAAATAAAATCAATGTACTTGCATGTGCTTGGAGTGAATGTTTTGCAATTGCCTCTTGGTACATTTTAAGTTAATGTGAGGTATGCGTTGATTAAAAATGGGCGAAGGGGTGGACTCCAGATATACCCGAGAGTACTTGGAGTATGTCCAAAACTAAACCTTCACGGCTTCCCGCAAGGAATATGTGGGCTGAATGGAGTCTCTGGGGATATTTTTCATAACGCACACGTTAGGGTGTGACAGAGATCGGTGCCCCGAGGTCACTTTTCAGAAGTTCCCGCTTCCTTTGGGTATTTTTCCACCGCAATGGTTTGATCTAGGTGTTGGATTTTTACCTGATGGTTTGTCAATTTGGGAGAGTGAATCCTAATTATACTACTCACTCATATGCTTTTGATACAGCTTGACTGATCGGATGAACCACAGCCAAGTGCAGAGCATACACACCGGAGTCTTGTAAATTTTAGTAAATTTGGAGATGGATGTTCTTGTTAAAAAGAAAACCCTCCAGGAACCTATTTCGGTCCAAGTGGACCTCAATCGGGGAATCAAGGAGGGGTTGGTTTTATTATGGTTACTAAAGCAAATAATGATAGCAAATGAAACATGAAAGATAAGCAAACCACAATTTCCTAATTAGACTACCACTAACCTTTTTTCACCTTTCGGCTCAAAAGGAGGCTCGTGGGGTAAGTATTAAAATTACTTTGAAACCAAAAAAAATGGAATATGGAATTGATTTTAAATTAAAGTATACTACCTTGCATATTAATACTACGCTAGATTGAAAAAAGATGAACGAAAAGCAAAAAAAGGACACGAACACAAATCCTACCCAAGGGGGATGGTGAATGGGCTCGAAAGAGCCTATTCAAAATTATTTTTATTACCAGTGGTTATAATATCAGCAAAATAATATGATTCCTCTTGATTCTTATACAGAATGAAATCAAGAGCTTACAAAGTGTGAAAATTAAAGATTTCAGTTAAAAGGGAGACCCTTGGGGGGATTTGAATGCTCCTGAGGCCACTTTCAAACAGCAGATTCCTTTATTTTCTGTTACACCTGATAAAAACCAGCAAGCATATTAGATAGAAATATTCCCAAAAGCACTCTGAAAGTACCTTTGGGTCAGCTTACTTTTAACAAAAAAAGACTAAGTTAAAACTAGTTAAAAAAGGTAAAAGGGGAACCAAGGAAAGCAAGCTTTCCTTGGGATGTTTGCTTGCCTTTTGGGAAGCCAATAAGATGTGCACTTTTATTTCAGAATATGAAATTTTAAAGTACAACAAAGGAAACTACCTTAAAAGCAAGCTACAAATTTTTATTTAAATGCTTGCAAAAAGAGGGTAATTTCAGCTAGATCTCTTAAAATATAACTTTATATGCAAAACTGAACTAAGATCTAAACTTAAGAAAGGATATTACTAACTAGATCTATATTTAATTTTCTTAATGAGACAGATCTAAGCAATAAGATTCCTTAATAGTAACCAGTTTGAAGAAAATTTAAGATTTTTGAAGGAGGAAAAGGAGAAGAGAAGTGCTTGTTGCTGAAGCAGATCTGCAATGGAAACTTGTTAGTGGAATACAGAGGGGCAATTTGTTCAAAAATATTTTGGATGTATAGTGGAGTCAAACTAGATCCACAGCTCATCCAATCCTTGATACCTAAAAGCTAAGCACACAATCCTGCACGAAACCTCATGAGATTTGGATATATATATGAAAAAGAGACAAGAATTACATGCAAATAAACTTATTAAACATGTATAATCTATATCTTCTAACATATATGCTATGAGATATGAGAAAAACAAGTAACCTTACTTTCCCAACTATACTACTATTGATTCAGCTGAATCTTTCAATCCAGACAGGGTTCAGATGCAGAAATTGAGAGAAAATCCGGCAACATCAATAGCCGTAAGACAATGCTTAATCCACACACATGAGAGCATTACACCATTTGGCCTCCAAAGCTTCTTTATTCCAACAATGAAAATATTACAACATTATTACAATAGAAATCCCTTCAATCCAACTCTAACTAGCTTGGAAGAGGTTGCTATGCTTGGATATATACAAAAACTAGGAGATCTAGCCTAGGGGGTGCAAATCCCAAGGAGATAGATCAAATCCGTTGATGGAGAGTCAATCAATGAAGATATGAAGCTGAACTGAGCCTACTTGTCAACCGAGGGCCTGATTGAGATGACACATCAACCCATAAACCGACACATCAGTCCACGGAGCATCCAAGAGAGTTCACACGTGTGAAGGAGAGAGAGAGGGTGCAATTCCCCATAAATACTACTGAAGATCAACTCTAGATTTGATTTGATCACCTCCTTTAGTTAAGGATTTGTCAGATCCAGTCAATCTGCTTCAGATATAACTAATTTCAATCAAATTGGTTGAGAATCCACTGATCTATGATTTTGGATTTGCTCCATTATTCATCAATTTATTAATTAAAATCATCAATAATTGATTTTTTTGGGGCTTTCTGACCTGAGTGATGGAAAATCACTCAAAACTAGGAAATAGTGGGTCCATGGGTTTACATGGAGCTCTTAGCTTGAAAATGCGCACCTACATGACTGAAACTGATTATTTGGCCCACTTTTATTACAAAATCAAATTTTCTAATTAAACTATTAAAAAATAGCCTTAAGTTTTGGAAAAATTAAATTTTAATAAAAAACACTGAAAAAACTAAAAAATTGAAAAATTGAAAAAACCTAGGGGGACTTAGACATGTTCATATGACTCGACCATGATGTCTAGCATGTTTATACATTGACACATAGACTCTAATAACCTCAATAGGCCTAAATGCCAAGCCGACCACCCCAACTTTGGAGGTATGGAGTGAAAAACTCATAAATTATCAGTCGTTTATTCAACAACCAATAATAACCAAGGGAAAAAACACCCTGGGCTGATTGGATTGAAAAATAAAGTTTAAGAGACTGAGTCTTTTACAGACACTATCATGCTAGAAAATTTATTACAAGTCCCCCATGGGGTATGAACATGTGATATAGTACAACAAGCACTTCCCAGAAGTACTTCCAAAGGTCTTCTGAAGTCCGAACAAGTTATCCTTGTCCGATTCACAAGGCTCACTTGATAAAAAACACTAAGTACAACTTAGGTGGTAACATTCTGGCTCCATCTAGGGACACATTCTCTGACTGATCTTTTGTTCAGAGGAGAGGATGTGAGAACTCTGGAATCTCTGGGTCCTGCAGAGCAATTAGAGTTTGTCAGTAACATGTATATATAAGAAAAAATTAACTATACAAAGCAAACTAAGGTACATAATTAGTCTATGATGTGAAAAAAGGAATATTTTACAAAAACTAATGTACAAAGGAAAATTTTCAACATGGTACAAAATAACTATAATACAACAATATCATATATATATAATTTGAAAATACATGTAGGGCAAGGTTTAGAAATTGGACCTGAAACCACCGATGCCAATAAAGGCATCAAACTGTCTCGGCGAAAAACAATTTGAGGAGGAAACCATTCACTGGCAAGCTCAACCTTTCTCCTTCTAGGTCATTTATATAGAATGAGTTCGTTCCTGCTATTTCATTGATGATGTACGGTCCCAACCATAAGTTGTCTAGATTTCCATGTTTCCCAGGTTTCTCTCGTCATTGTCCCAACGTAAAACTGTGTCACCTACATGGAAGGATCCTGGCCAGGTAGACTTATCAAATGTTCTCTTGACCTTGTTTGAATTTCTGATACTCTGGTCAAGAGAATTTCTTTTGCTCTCATCTAGCTCGATCAACTAGTTTATTCTGCTCTGAATGGCCTCTTGATCTGAGCTGAAGGTCTGGAGAAACTGATAAAATGGAAGCTTCAGATGGACTGGTAAGGCGACATCAAGTCCATAGACTAGTTTGAAGGGGATCCTCCCAATTGAACTTTTCTTGGTGATTCTGTCGACCCATAATACTAATTTGATCTTGCTATCCCAAGCCTTATTATTGTCACCCACAAATTTTTTGATTATGGTCATTAAGTTCTTGTTACTTGATTCCGCTAGACCATTTCCTTGGGGATAGTAATTGGATGAGTGGGATAAGACAATGCCGTACTTGAAACAGAAAGATGACATCTCGGAGGAAACAAATCACGGGCCATTATCCGTGATGATTCTAGCTGGCACACCGAATCTTGTGATAATCTTATCTTCTAAGAAATCCATGACTATAGCATTGGTTTCCTTCTTGGTGGGTATCGCCTCTACCCACTTGGTAAAATAACCAGTGGCAGTAAGAATCCAAGAATAACCATTGCTCGAGTTATCTTTGAACTTACCGATGAAATCAAGCCCCCAATACTAGAAAGGGGCTTGGGCTACTATTGGATTTAAAGGCAATGCTTTCATTTGTTGCTTTCCGGTGAATAACTGACACTGGGGGAAAACTCTGATATCCTTGTGCACATCTGAAAAATGGTTCAGCCAATAGTAGCCTGCTCTAAGGATTTTGTGGGAAGTTCTTTTTGCTGCAAAATGTCCACCACAAAATCCTGAATGGAACTCAACCATGAGTTTCTTGGCTTCAGGTTCATCGACACATCTAAGTATTAAACCATCGGGGTTTCTCCAACCCAAACCATCTTTTGTCAAACAATACTTAGTTGCTTTTAACCTTAATTCTCTTCTTTTATGGCCAAGTAAGTGATCAGGGCATGTAAGGTTGCGGAGGAAAAATATGATGTCGGTGTACCAAGGGTGCTGCTCTAATCTCTGAAGCTTGTCTGATACACTTTGTTTTGAATACTATTCTGGCAGATTATTCCTAAGGCCTTTTCATTTCCCTAGGTCAACATCTTCACAAGACCCTGTCCCCTGATCAAATTAGTAGGTTTTATCTCCAAATCATATTCTTGAATATTTGAAACCCACTTACCCCTGATTCCTAGACAATCCTGTTGAGACATGATATCCTTGACGGCTGCATGGGGTACATATCCAATGATTTTGGAGTAACCTATATAATTTCTAAAATTTTTAAGGGACTTGACAAGAGCGTAGGCCTGTTTCTCCATCGTGGTATACTTCAACTCCAAATTTTGCAAGGCTCTACTCATAAAGGCTATAGGTTGCTCTTGTCCCTCCTTATTATTTTGAAGCAAAACACCGTAAATGGTGTCTTCTGAGGGAAAGGAACATATCTGGAATTCCTTGGAATAATCTGGACTAATCAAGACGAGGGACATGCATATGGAATTTTTGATAGACTTGAATGCAACTTTCCCTTCATCCGTCCACTCAAACTTAACATCTTTCTTTAATAACTTTTGTAGAGGTTTCATTAATTCTGCTAAATTTGGGATGAATCTTCTTATGAAATTGATTTGACCATTAAAATACTGGAGAGCTTTCAGATTCTGAGGCAAGGGGACTTTCTTAATGGCTTCAACTCTCTTAGGATCAACCTTGACACCATCCTTAGAAATGATGTGCCCCAACAACTTGCCTTCATCAACTCCAAAGATTGACATGGCGGGGTTCAAAGAAATACCATATTTCCGACATCTTATAAAAACCTGCCCAAGATGACTTATGTGGTCAGACCTTTCCTTTGAAAAAATAGTTTAGTCATCTTGATATATTTCGATTATTTTTCCTATAAGTTCTTTGAAGGAAAAATCCATGGCTCTTTGGAAGGTGGTACCAGCATTCAATAAGCCAAAAGGAATTCTTAGAAATTTATAGGTACCCCAAGGTGTGGTGAATGTAGTCTTATGTTGATCCTCCTTATTTACCAACACCTGGTTATAACCGGAAAAACCATCCAACATGGACATCATTCCTGATCCTGTTACTCTTTGAAGCAATGTTTCCATGTCGGGTAATGGGTAATTATCTTTGAGGCATGATGTATTTAGATTCCTAAAATATATACATATTCTAATTGACCCATTCTTCTTTCTGACCACAACTAAGTTGGAGCACCAAGATGAATGTCTTTTAGGTGCTATGATCCCTGCTGCTAACATCTTCTGAAGCTCCTTCTGTACAATGGGGGCCAACTTAGGATTTATTCGCCTAAGTTTTTGTCGAAAAGGTTTGACCTCCTTAGCTTCTTCTGTGAGGGGAATAGTGTGTTGAAACACATCCTACCGATAGGCTTTAAGCTCATCATAAATAAAGGCAAACACATTTCTATACGCTTTGATTAAGTTGATCAAATTGTTCCTTTCCTTTTCTGAAGTACCTTTTCCATTTTTTATTAACTTGGGGTCTTTGTCAGTTACTATGTTTATTTCCATATAATTCCCAGTTTTTTTTTATTTTTTTATTTTTTTTATGATGATTCTCAAAAGCTATAAGGATACTTGGGATGTGATTCCTTTCATTATCCTCGCACTCCTAATACTCTTTACCCTCCTACTAATAACTGATCTTGCAACCTTCAAACTCTTGTAGATTGTGGATGAATCTCAAGAGTTTCTCATCATCCTTGAACACCTGCCAGTGGTCGATATTATCTGGAATTGAATGTATGAAATTAATTTCCATATTTCCATTCCCATTAATAATTTCATTTTATTGCTGGACGGTGGATGCTGCTACTACCAATTTATCTGCTAACCCATTCATTTCCCTATGGACCTTTTGAATGTTAAGTGCATCGAACCATTCCATAGTGTCCCATGTGGCATTTCTATACTTTCTTAGTCTGTCATTTTTGCATTGATACTAATTCTTAATCTGGAGGACAACTAAATCTGAATCACCCTTTATGTTCAACATATTTATCCCCATATCTTTAGCGGTTTCTAACCCTAGGAGCAATGCCTCATACTCGGCTACATTGTTTGATGCTTCAAACTCTAACCTGAATGCAAAGTTGTAGATTTTATCTAAAGGAGAGATAATCATGATGTGCACACCTTTTCCGGTTTTGGAATAAGCCTCGTCAAAGTACATTTTCCAAAATTCATCGATCTTTTCATTTTTAATGTTTTCCTTAATAGGGGCCATGAAATTTGACAAAATAGCATAGTTTCCAAAGTTATCAGTGAAATGAAAAAATTCATTTTCGGGCTTCTTAGGGTTTTCTACATGTCATTTCCTCATCTTTTCTTTGTGGAGAATCACCCTAGTGTTCTCTGATGCAGGTATAGTAGCATATGTACAATCCATTTGAATGTGCCCACCAAGAGTTACGGCCCATTTTCTGGATAGCAACATACCCCAATTATATGGAACATCTATCACCACCACATCCATAGACATGTCGATATTTGGATACTTGGCCAACTTAACCTGTAAATTTAAGATTATCCCTACCACTTCAACTTCTCTTGCATCCATGGCATAAACATTGTGGTAGGGTCGGGTGACCCTTATATTTAGCTGTTCCATTACTTTTCTTGTCATGACATTTGATGAAGCACCTGAATCTAACATGCAGTTATGAAGGAGAAGGTTATCAACTAAGAGGGAGACATAAAAAGGCGGGTGGTATTCTCTTCTTGGATCAACACTGTTGAGGACTATAGGCATATCTATAGGTTCAATATGTTCAGCTTCAAATATAGCATTGTTATTAGGAAGAGGATCCTCTTTGACAATATTATGAGCTTTACTTTGACTATCCTATAAGGCTTTCAATAACTTTTCTTTTTGACCAGGAATTTTAAGGAAATCAGTTGCATAAACATGAATCTTAGCACTACTTATCCATTCTCCCATATCAATATTTGATTCAGGGAAAATAGGAGGATCTGGGAGGGGAGGAGCGGTTACCTTTGGCTTGTACTGTTTAGACGGTGATGGCTTCTCTCTTCTTTGATATACTGCTCCCTTGAATCTAGCCTCCTTCATTTCCTTAATTGCTTCCGGAGAAGGAATTACACCATAAAATTTGGAAAGGAGATCCTTCTCATAACCATAATCTGTGGCCTGCTGCCAATACTGGTTTGATAAAGGATAGGTTTGACCTACCATGTACACATGATCAGACTCGCTTGATGTTCTTTCCTGATTACTGACCTTGGCCATTCCATGTTCTATAACTTGGTTTGCTATATAGCAAGTGCTTTCCTGGCGGAATTGATCACAAGGTCTACACCATGGAATGAGTTCTTCTACCAGGTTAGTTGAGTCTAACTGGTTTGGAATCCTAGGTTCTTATTGAGGAGCTTTCTTCTGATACACCTGATTCTGTTTAGGTTGAAAGTTCCTAGGTCCATTATTTCTTTCCATTGTGATTATTCTATTCTAAATATTATTCAATTGAATAGATTGATTTGCCATAATTTGGTTCTGACTAGTAACCAATTTTTCTATGATGTTAGTTACATTTTCCATGGGGTCTTTAGAGGTTGACTTTTCCTCTAATTCAATGGCTTTTCCCTTCTATTTGTTGTATGAATTGTTTCCCCTAGTGTAAACTGGAATGTTGGATTTTCCTGAAGACTGCATATTCTTTTCTATTTTCTCGGCCAAATCCTGAGCAGTTTTAAAATCGGTTGGCTCTTTGTCCCTTAACTGGTACCTCAAATCACCAGTGAAAGCTTAGATGTAAGATATGAGGATGGAGGCATCCCTTGGCTTGAATTCTCTAGGGAGGTCCGCAACCACATGCCTGAACTTAGTATTAAATTCATCAATGGTTTCATTCTCCATCTTCTTTATGTTATGAAGGGCAGCAAGTAGATGTCTTGGTTCCTTCTTTCCCCCCCATTTCTTCTTAAAACCCTCTAGGAATTCATTAAGAGTTTTATATGAATCATCACCAAGGTTGGCGTACCATTCCGCAGCATCATCCTCTAAAGACAAAGCGAAGAGCTTCATTTTGACATATTCATGGTTAGAGGCAGCATTATTGCAGTAACTGACTAGGTTCTTATCAAAATTTTGGATGTGAGACTTGGTAGTGATGGCATTATTTAACTCGAATATGGGGAGCTGCTTGATAGCATCATTCAGAATGTCATGAGGACTACTTGCTATCTGAGAAAAATCAAGGGGTTTGTAAAATTCCGTCATTTCTTGATATTGGAAGGTATGACTCTCTACAAATATGTGATAGATATCTGAGAGGGATTGGTCTCCTAAATTTTCAAGGTTTCTACGAGAAGTCTGCTTATTCAATATTTCCCTAATAAAACTTTCGGGATCAGGGAGGGGATTGAATAATTGTCGGCGGTTTCTTCGGGTAGAAATTCTTGAAGGGATGTTAGACAGTGGTGTTTCCAGATGGATCGAGTTTTAATTTTTATGTTTTTTATGTACCGTGCTACTGGTGCAAATGTATCTTCATAATCAATTCCCTCTTTCTAAGAGAAACCTCTAGCCACAAATATTGCTTTATACTTCTCAATACTTCCACTAGCTGCATGTTTTATCTTGTAGATCCATTTGGAAGATACTACACTCTTTCCTTCTGGTTTGGGAACTATATCCCATACATCATTATTCATTATTGACTGATATTCTTTAGTCATTGCTTCTACCCAGTCTTTCTTCTATACCGCTTCTTCAAGTTTGTAGGTTCTTGATCTACAAGATCACACATCAAAGCTACATAATTGGAAAATGTCTTGGGCTTCTTACTTACCCTTGTGGAGCGTTCAAGATCTTTCTGCTTCTTATATAATCTCTCTTGCCCAAGAAGGATTTCTCTTTCGTTATATCTCCATCATAGGGGGTTCTTGTGGTTCTGTCATATCATGCTCTTTAAGTACTTCATCTTCAGGGAGGGATGTATTCTTGATATTTCTGGGAGGTACATCTTCCTCATATACTTATTCATGTTGAAATTTTTTGGATTTCTTGAGAGTTGATTCTTAATCAAAGGTTACATCTCTACTGATTTCCATGTGATGGAGTCTAGGAATGTAAATTATGAATGCTTTGGACACTTCACAGTATCCAACAAATATTCCCTTCTTTCCAGAAGGGTCCAACTTGGTTCTTTTCTCTTTTGGTATATGAACATATACTGGACAACCAAATATCTTGAAGTGACTTACCTCAGGATTCTTTCCCGTAAACATCTCTTATGGATTCTTGAATCCAAGAGCACTATGAGATATTATATTCTGTATGTAGACAACAGTTCTTGCTACTTCTACCCATAGATGCATTGGAAGATATTGATCATATATCATTGTCTTCACTACCTCCATGATAGTTCTGTTCTTTCTTTCCTCAACACCATTATGTTGAGGATTGTAGGGAGTGGTTAGTTACCTCTTGATTCTGACATCTTTACAGAATGCTTCAAATTCTTTTGAAGTATACTCTTTTCCATTGTCTGATTGGAGTGTCTTGATTATTTTTTCTGAAAGATTCTCTATCAAGGCTTTGAATTCCTTGAACTTCTCAAACACTTCGGTCTTTGATTTCAAGAAATAGATCCATGTATTTCCTGAATAATCATCAATAAAGGTAATATTCAAAACCACTTAAAGATGTGGAGGACATTGGACCACACACATCTGAATGAATCAATTCTAACGTACCTTTATTTTTTGTTTCACTCTTCGGAAATGGATTCTTGATGTTCTTTCCTTTCGCACATCCTTTGCAAATGCCTTCATGTTTGATCTTCATGTATGGTAATCCCGTTCACTACTTTGTTCACATGAGGTAATGCTTTGTAATTGATGTGAGAAATCCTTCTATGCCATAGTTCACTAGGATCAATGGACTCATGAACAAGGGCTATTTCTGCATGTCCCTTGAGTTTATACAGGCCTCCTTCTTCTTCACCAATGATAATTGCATCTTCAATATTCTTCCGTTTGGGAGACATGAGTACTTGGCCATATATGAATGCAAATATGAAACCTTTCTTATATAAAGCTGAAATAGAAAGTAAATTCTTCTTTATACTTGGTACATATAGTAATTCTTTCATCTTCAGAGGATTCCTTGAATCAAGGTTGTAGCTTGCTTCCCCAATTCCTTTGATCGGATATTGATAGTAATCTCCTAGAGATACTTTTGGAGGAGAGCTATTTTCTTCAAGTCTTGAAAAAGTATTCTTTTGTCTCATCATGTGTTTTGAGGCACCACTATCAATAATCCAAGTATCTTCTCCAGGTGTTATAGATCTGGAGAGTGCCCAATAACACATATTCTTCTGCATCTTATTCTCTAGCTTGTTTGCTTGGAGGTCCTTCCTCCTATTATTATTCTTCTTAATCTTCATCTAGATGAGCATGATGTCTCTTGTTGTTGTTGATATTCTTCTTATATTCTTGTTTCTTCATAGGACAATTTCTGGCAATGTGTCCTATATCATCACAATGAAACCATTGAAAGCTGGAGTAGTCCATATCGGGGAGACTTTCTCTTGTCTTCTAAATCTTCCTAGGAGGTTGATACTCCCTCTTGTTTCCCTTCCTGAATTTGGGTTGACTTCTTATTCTCTTGGTATGAGTGGATAGGTCTTGATCATCCTCCTTTAGTAAGGATTCTCTATTTTCCACTC
The DNA here is from genome assembly GCA_001517045.1 of Pseudotsuga menziesii. NCBI lineage: Eukaryota > Viridiplantae > Streptophyta > Pinopsida > Pinales > Pinaceae > Pseudotsuga > Pseudotsuga menziesii. Next base: position 74,339 of record LPNX010235412.1, on the reverse strand, counting down.
TAGTCTCCTCTTGTATGCAGTCTTCCCACACCACATCAACCTTCATGCTTTCCTTCCCGGCACACATAACTTCAATGAATGACTCCTAGGGTCTAGTGAAACCATTGAGATCAATCATAACCATCTCATATTCATCAAGTTTGTCTCCAATGTCTTCTAGTTGTTCTTTGATATGAGAAACCCTTGTGAAGTAGTCATGGATGGATTCTCCATGACTCATCTTGGTGCTTTTCAGTTGAGATCTTAGATTCATCTTTCTGTTGATGTTTCTACCCTCACACATTCTGGATAGGGAATCATACATTTATTTTGGAATCTTCTTGGATGACACTTGAGGGATCAAGTGATCCTTGACAGAGTCAACAATAATCCTTTGTGCCCTAATCATATCCTTCTTGTGCTTCTACTTAGCTTCAACTTCTTCAGGTTCTGCAACTTCCTCTTTGATATACTTATCAAGATCATTCTCTTGGAGAATGAGACCAATCTTGTATTTCCATGCTTGAAAATTCTCTATGCCTTCTAGCTTGTCCTTAAGCTTAGTGCTTGGGGTCATCTTGTCAGAAAATCACAAAAAATTGAAATTCCACGGAATGAGAAACTGAACTTACCAGGAGATGTTCTTGAATGAGGTGAGTTGACTGGTGTTCTTGGTTTCTGGAGATCTCAAGTCTTCACCTTTCAAATCAGACTTACGAGATTCAACTTCTGCAGCTTTCAGCTATTTTTTGGTGCAGCTGTCAAACTAGGGTTTGAATTTCCTGGAGACTCACTCACCCAAAAACCTCGATTCCAGGCTCAATAGATGCACTTTGGGAGGGCGCAACTTTCTATGCAAGCAGTTTTCTGAAAATAATTTTTTTTCCTAAAACCCTAATTTCTTCCAGGGAGAGAGAGAGGGCTTTTTCACCTTGTGAAAGCTGTCCTATTCAGGATAGCTCTAATACCATGCTAAAATTTCATATTCTAAGCTAGATTATCAGCATTTAATTTGAATTTCATAACAAAATCATATAGATAGGATCACTAAAAGAAATAGTATCACAAGAACAACACAGATTTATCCTGGGAAAAACCCAACAAAATCTTCCTCAATATAGATGCCCCGAAAAGATAAAAGGTAAAACCAAAAGAATGATCCTCCTCCTTCTCCAGCTACAACTCTTTCTCTCTCTCTCTCTTTCTCTCTAGTGCGCTACAAAAGTGAGTGTAAGTGTGTTCAAATGAGAAGCACCTCACCTCTATTTATATTCTTTTATTCACTTAATGCTTAATTTAGTTATGTAGGCTCGAGTAATCCTAGCCACAAGTTTTGGTCATCATACTGGGTACAATCTGTATCATTCTTTGGTTGTGTCCAACCTTCTTGGCCTTTGTTTGATCCCTCTTTTCTATTTTTTTTATCATTTCTCTATCTACTTATTGTTGTATACTGCTGCTAGTTTATTTTTTGGCCTAGAATTCGATTAGATTTCCAAAGATGAGAGTGTTTGGGATATTTTCTAAGTTTATTGTGTTAGGTTGTGCATGTCTAGCCATTTGGAGTGATTTTAGTCACACTATTTTCTTCGAACAATGTGACCTAAGTCTAAAAATCATTTTTTCAAGTCAATGTTAAAATTCCATATGCTAAGCTAGATTATCAACATTTAATTTCAATTTCATAACAAAAGCATATAAACAGGATCACTAAAAGAAACAGTATCACAAGAAAAACACGAATTTATCCTGGGGAAACCTTAAAGGGAAAAACCTAGCAAAAGGTTCCTCAATATAGATGCCCCAAAAAGATAAAAGGTAAAACCAAAAGATTGATCCTCCTCCTTCTCTAGCTATAGCTCTCTCTCTCTCTCTCTCTCTCTCTCTCTCTCTCTCTCTCTAGTGTGCTACACAAGTGAGTGTGAGTGTGTTCAAATGAGAATAACCTCACCTCTATTTATATTCTTTCATTCACTTAATATTTAATTAAGTTATGTAGGCTCGAGTAACCACAACTGGGGTACTAATGACCTGACTTACAATGGAGGGGAATTCCTCATGACTCTTATTAATTCTCCTGATTAGAAACATTGGGGTATAAATAAATACAAGTGATTCTCCCGATATGAGCATCGGGGACCACTAAAATATATTTAGAATATTCTTCGAAGTTACAATAATTCAACAATCAAGTCATGTCATTTTTCCATTTTTGTGCAACCTAAGTTGCAATGATTCTCTTTAAAATGTGCGACTTGGTTTCAAAATTCATTTTATTAGTTTGGGTCACTTCATTTTTCCCATTTTGAGTAACCTGGGTTGCTTAGTTTACTTTAAAAAGGGACATTCTCTTAAAACCAATTTTCTTCAACAAAGTTGTTTTTTCTCTCTTTTCCATGTGGAAAGATTCATTTTTTTAGCCCCTACTTGTTTTTATCCCCCTTTAGTTCTATTTACATATTTTTAATTTACTATAGTAGTCTTTTTTCTTTCCTAGTTGAGTTGATTAGTGAATAAAAATTCCCTCTAGACTTGAGTATTTGGAACTTTTTTAGTTCTGTTTGGGTTCACATATATATGAATTTTTTCTATTTCAACAATTTATTCATGAGATATAGATCTTGTTAGATAATTGATCATTTTTATTTGTTTAGAGAATGTTTAATTTTCTATACTGGGGCCTCTCCCTTATTTTTATGATTTTCTATTGTTTTGGATATATGTCCTTTTCATGCAAGCTTAAAATATTAGGTGCTTGATCATAGCCTATTATGTTGAGATGATTTTTATTTCAAGAAGTATATCTTAGTATTATAATCATGTTATCTCTTTTGAGCATTTAATTCCTAATCTTGTAACTATACACACATCTAGTGCACACACCAACACTTCCTAATTCAGTCTATCACTTGGTTCATACCAACAAGTGAAGCCTTAAAATGATCCCTAACTTAAACACATTAACCTCACTTGAGGATCAAAATAATGTTGTCGTTAAGTTAGGAATCTAGGCATATGAATCCAAATTATTCCCCATTGTCATTAGACATCTGATACATAGTGGTTGTTCAATTAGGGATCCAAAATCCTATAGTATTGTCGAACACGATTGAGACCAATTTATGGGAGCTAATCTCCCTTATGAGAGTAAACAACAAGATTGGAACTAAATAGTTGGGTGGTGCAACATCCCCGCCTAGTAATATATATCATCTAGATTATTATATTTAGATCGAAGCCATGTAATACTCATTTTGACATGTCCATGAATGAGGTATCCTAGAATCCCTTATTTTTAGGTATTTTACCTGGAGGTGATCCCCTTCGGTGGGGGGAGACCTAGGATAGATGGAGTCGGTTGTATCCCCAAATCTGTAACAGTTATTTTGATATTCACTCACTTGGTTGGGATAGGATTGATTCCCATATTGCGGTCTAGTGATTGGAAGACCTGGATCAAATCCCTACCCTTTTTTTAAGGGAAGCAATGACCCCACAGAGGAAAAGATTTGAGGAAGTTTTATTTGGTGCTTTTCCTTTTTTAATTGTGTAGATATCTCTTAGGTTAGCAGGTCCTTTTCTTTCATAGGATTGATTTTTTCAACTTTTCTTCTATTTTATACTAGATCATATCACTTGTTTCACACACTTGAACTTATTGTTTGATTTGTTTTTTTTTTATGTAGTATAAGTATTTAGATTTGAGATTTACCACCCAAAACCTTGTGTTCTTGAATTTTTCAAATAATAATCCATCACTATAGCTTGACCAAGGCATTTTTGAATACTTAGGGGCCAACCCGCTTAGTATGGTTTCTTATACCACACAATTATCTCTACATGTCAAATCTTAGTTCAACATACTACATAATCACTGTAGTACTTCTCTACGTCATCTAATTTTGACTCATCATATAGTCAATATCACCTACAGCTCCACACACTAGCGACATAATGACATGTAATATTCCCCATTGTGGTTGCACAATCCTAAACATGTTTAGCAGGGGAACCCTTGGGGGAAGATCTATTGGTGAAAAGCCTCCAATGGGAGGGGGAACTATTAGAAGAGGTCCCATTTCTAGAACCATGAACAACACTATTATTGGTCCTTCCACACCATCTAATACTACGATCCTTCCATTTCTGGATAAACTAAAACTCACCGATCTAGCAAGGTTGACCAATGATTCGATCTATCATGATCCAAAATGGCCTAATATGTGTACCAAACACCCATCATACATTCCAAGATTCGAAGGAAAGTATGGTAAGGATGTTGAAAATACTAAGGGGGGGTTGAATCATTATTGAGCACATTTTACCATTTCAAAAAATAATTATATCATGTAAACATTAAAAAATAACAATGTCATTCATCATCAGATAAACCATACATAGTGCACATGAGATTTAACGTGCACTATAAACCCAAATGGGAGAAAGCCACAATGATTTTCTTATATTATGTCAATATTACATTCATAGGAATCACCAACATCCAAGATTCTCTAGAACCAATTATAAGGAGGCACTAACCCCTGGATATACTAGTGCCAACCTAAAGGATTATCAAACTCCCTAACTTATCAGCACCAACTGGAAGGAGGCTCCAAACCCCTGATTTACAAGATCCAACTCCCTGATTTACCAATTGTTGGTTGTGGAGCCTGATCTTCTAGATCCATAGATATTATTCAGTCATGTTTGTATCCTAGGTGTACTATACACTCGTTCCCCCTACCTTGGGGTTCATGGGAACTCCCTCGAGATATGGGGGTTCAGAAATATTTTTGGGATGTGTGTTGGACAATAGTTTTGCGGACCCATGGTATTGGGTTAACCGTAGTATTTTCCCATGGTATTTCCCCTATAAAAGAAAGCATTGTAACATGGCTATGTATGGTATTGTATTGTATTGTAAACAATCTCTGTGATTGTGTGACAGAGACTATGAGAGCGTGAAGAGGAAGTGCAGCAGTTTTGCTGCAGGTTGATCCCTTCATCTTTCTGTACTGTAATAAAAGGTATGGAAATTTCTTTGTGTATGTATCCCATCATTTGGGTGAACCACATTATATCTGTGTCTCTCTATATTGTGTTTAATGTGTTTTGTATCTTGTTTAATGATTTAACCTTTATATTTATTATTGATGCACGGTCCTGTTTTCTAACACCAACACCAACTTGACAGAGGATCCAAAGCCCTAAGATCATAGGAACCAACCTAAAGGAGACTTCAATCTCCTATACTTGCCCCATCCTACCACACTGGTTCTCCATATCCAATTGGAAAAAAGATCCAATTCCTTGTCCTTGGCATGTCCTTCCACCCTGATATGAATGAGAGGATCAATCTATCAATTTCTCTGCCACTATCACTATCAACGAGTATATGTATCAATATCTATGTCAATCTATACATATATCACTTCCTTGGTCACCTTGTACATGTATCACTACCTCTATCAACTTGTCACAATCACTATCTCTTTAATAATTCCCCATTCACTGTCTTTACAACGTGTATCTCTGTCTCTATCAACCTGTACCTATATCTATGTCTATATACTTGTATCACTATTCCATCACAATCACTGTATGTCTATCTCAATGTCACAGTCATTATCACATTATCTGAATATATGTCACACTATATCAACCTGTACATGCCTAAAATATATACCAAGAAACAATCATCTACCGATTTCATTTGTATCATAGACATTTTCAAAACATTGAACATTCCAAGAAATGAGCCATATGCCAGAACATAACAATAGAGTATTCCAAGATAACCACTATGAACAAGACCATTATAAAATATGCCTAGACAATCATCAAGATATATGCCAATATCATCATACAATATTACCAAACAATCATCAAGATCTATGTCAAGATCACCATACAATATGCCCAGATAAGCTCCATGATCTATACCAACAAATTACTAATATCTATGCCAATAAATCACCAATATCTATGCCTATATAATCAACAATATATATTCCAAGATCATCATAAAATATATAAGATAAATCCCAAGATATATGCCAATATCACCATAAATTATTCTAGGAGAGAAGCACTATACCATGTACAAACTTCATACCTTTTTCAAGACAAAAATATTGACCCTAGTCCATGAGAGGCATGGCCATATTCCAAGAGATAAACAGTATAGCATGTTTAAAATTCATACATTTTTCAAGACAACAAGATGTACCCTAATCCATGATAGGTATGGCCATCACAAGAGAGACCCGCAAACAAGAACCATAAATTTGTCAAGATGAAGACACAAGAAAGAGACACTTTACCAAAACAAGCTCTAGACCATGTCATCACTTAGCCCTTCCAACAATATTTCCAACAAGCCAATAATTTCATAATTCCAATATCATATGAGAAAGTTTTGCCAATTTTATAAATCTTCTTGCAAAGAACAAAAGATGATCCCCCAAACTTTCATACTAGCTCCTGCACAAAAAATCACACTTTCCTTCAAGAGTTGCACATTAGTAAAGAGAGACTTGATGGATAATAAAATGAAATGTTTTGATGTATTATTCATACCTTTTCTAGATACTTGTCTTTTATTTTAGGGTATCCTTAAACGTATCCTTAATTTGTGGATCTCCATATTTTAAAGGATACTTTCATGGGTAAATACAACACTTCAAGTATTCATCCTGTGTATTTAAGTTGTCGTATTAATCACTTCATATCTTCATCACACGTCCTTTGGGGATTATCCACATCATCATAATTGGTGGATACATCATTATTTCTTGTGGGTATCCTTGCCACTTCATGTGGTCTAATGGACCGAAGTACCGCAACTTTCAAAGTCACGTGGAAAAAAAATCATTATTTTGTGGATACTTCATGCTTCACACCAAATTGATTTGGACCAACTTTGGGGACTCTTTATATCCTTCTCCACCATGGGTCATGTAACCCCAAACTCACGGGAAAGTGGACCAAACACCATTGCTTTACAGGTTTCTACATATTTCACATCATCATGGTCTCATGGACCAATCCTTATTATTTCAGGGCCTACTTATCATGGTCATATGGACCAATACTTTTTCAGAATTATAAAGCCTTGATGGAAACATGAATTCCACAAACAAGCTAAGATTCTAAGCACACAATTAACCTGACTGGGAATTGAATTAGAATAAGGGAAGAAGAAGAATTAATGAATGATCAATAAATGATAATTGATATTATTACAATGGTAATACATCCTTATAAATGAGATTTGAGTTGATGGAAGAAAACTCATTGATAGGTCATAAATCAGACTTACCAAATATGATAAACCCCATAGGTGGCTAAAGCACTTCCCAAATCAGTGAAGGACCTCAGGAATTAGCAAAAGAATGAGTGAGTTGTCAAGAGTGATGGAAAAACATGTTAATCCTAGAAAATGGAGACACATTCATGAAGGATGGGTTGGCAACAAAGGAACCTAGTTTCCTAGTTAACTAGCTTTACTTTATCCACATAAAAGCAGGATAAATCAAAATAAAGCAGAATATGTAGTAAAGCATAGTTACCGGTTCTGGATGTCCATAAAGTGGTCAAGATCAACCCAGAATCACAAATAAAGCATTCCTAGGGTATAGATGGCATGTGTTGACTTTAAGGTGCAAGTGGATTCCAACTAATTAAGCGAGTGGGTAGATAATTAATGAAATAATGATTAATTATTTTATCCTAAGTATTGAGTGGGTTCAATATATTCCAACACCACCCTTTAAGTCTAAATTTATGATGGTATGTAAAAAATATAGGTGTATATAGGGCCCAAAAACAAGGCTGTGGTCACCCTTTAATAATTATTATGTCCAAAAAACTGAGGAAAGAGGCAAAAACACATGGGGAAAATCCTCCCTCAAGAAAGGACATGAGAGGAAAACCAAAAAAATGCTACTAATGCTGCTCCAAACTAAATGCTGATGTCTAAAGGAATCTTCTTCTTGGGAAGAAAAGAAATATTCTCACCCAGTTCAAGGACAACTGCAGGATGGAAACTAGGACCATGTAGAACAACTGAGATCCAAAGATGTGAAAGCTCTTGAGAGTTGTAATCAACTCCAAGATGGTGTAATAACTTGAACTTCAAACCAATAGAGATGAAATCAGCTCCAGATACGTGAAACAAGAGTCCAAGTGAATGTATGAGGTATCCAACTTCATTTACACAGAGAGGATGTGTGCAAGTGATCATGTAGGAACATAGAGAAGGAATAGGATAAAACAGTGTGAATGCATGGGCTCCATGCATTGATCTAGCTTCAAAGGAATACAAAAGATCACATACAAGCATATCAGTAGACTCATGGGAATACACTAATAATGAATCCTCTGTAGTAGAAGTATGAAAGGAGGAAGGAAGGAGATCAAAATCTTCCAAGAGGCTTTGAGTATTGATGCCAATAAAAAAGGAGGATATGAAAAAGCACGTGATATCAAGTATGGTAAGTGGAAAGACACTAATAGGATTTGATATGGCTAAGCAAACATCCTGGAAGTTGTTGATGTATTTGTAACTTCAGAATGTATTCACTTGTATATCTTATGTAATGTACCCTGATGTTCCTATCAGGAAGTATCTGTAATGTAATTGAGTCATGTCATACCTTGATGTTCCTATCAGGAGAATTAATAATGTAAACAAGTCATGTAAAGTCATAGAGGGTAAACCTAATTATTGTTCAAGGGTTAAAGTCCCCGTAGTTGTGGGGTACTAGGGTTATTAGACTCTCCTGGAGAATTCGGCCCTAGTAAGTAATTGTTAAGTGAGGTCGACTTGTTGGAGTGAAAATAAAGTGGGCAAAATAATATAAATAGAAGTGAGGCTCTCCTCATTTCTACACAGGCACACACTCACTCAATTGGGGTGCATGAGTGAGAGAGGAAGTTCTCACACAAGTGAGAGAGATAACAACTGTTGGAGATCATATTTTCTGTCTTTGGGTTTTACCACTGCCATTGGTGCTCATTCTATCTCTGAGGAAGTTGTAGGGTTTTCTCCTTTATGGTTTCCCCAATGAAAATTATTTGTGTCTCTTGTCTCTTGTGATTATTGTTGTGCATGTTATTCACTTAGATAAGATCCTAAGATCATATTGCTTAAATGATAAAAATATAATGTGGTATCAAAGCTAACCTGAGAAGAAGAAATTGTGCAGTTAAAGAAGCTATGGCTTCTTAATTTTTGGTTCTCTCTCCACAATCCATCAGCAAAAGGAGGCTAGGATAACTCTCCATTGAAGGGTGCATCTTTCTGTCGAAGCAGAATTTGATTCCGGGCATTTTCAGTTTTTGCTTCGGGAAATTATGGATTTTTATAGAAGAGGAATTTTTGAGTAAGCCTAGCATAGGATTTCTCTTCTCATCAAAATATAAATTTAGAGACCAAGGTCGATATTTTTGGTTGGGTAAAAGTTCGGGAAAGTCAAAATCTAGTTTGACCCCGGGCCTGAAAAACCCTAAAATACTAAAACGAGTAGTTTCAGTACATTCAATATATCTCGGGTTTGAAGATGTTTCAGGGGCCAAAACTTTCACAGGATGAATATAAAATCCTGATGTACCTTGTGTAAACATTGCAGCCTCAGATTCACTATATTTTGGGAGATATGTTTCCTCCAAATCAGGGTTCAGCCTCTTCTAGGATTCATCCCTAAACATGACACCTAGGGAGAATTTTAATATCTAGGGCTACAAAGGTACAAATGAAATTTTTCAAGATGTTCTAGATAGTGCATATAATTTACTTTATGTGGCAAAAGTTTTAGACCCTAATGATGAAACAGGGGCACATGGTGGTCCGTACAAGTTTTCTATGCTGAACAGTTCTGAAATAAGTCACATTGGGAAAAATATAATAAGTCCCAATTGGTGAAACCAATTCTTCTCAAACCTATGGTGATAGGAAGAGGAAATACGAGGTTACCCCAGTACGGAATTTCAGACATAGAGGATTAGTACTTTCAGAGATAGCGAAGAAACAATATCAGACATTTCTGTAGAAGAAATTGGTAAACTAGGGCTTCCTGTTCCAGGAGCTTCGCTCCACTATTGTTGGAGCAGGGTCCCGCAGCTATAGAAGAAGCTGCCAGGTTAGCGATTAGACATTTTTGGAGGAGAGAAGATAAGGTAGAGCTACGAAACCATAGCATGTTTCCAACTGTATATCATAGCTGGAAACCATGACTATTGGGACAGAAAAGTCAAAGGAGACGACGGTACCTGAGCGGCCGAGAAGAAAGAGCTCACCCATTGCATTGAAGGAAGTGATGGAATATACGAGGGCTCAGCTACCCTCATAAAGGAAAAGAAGAAACAAGGCCGAGGTATTGAATACAAAGGATAGAAGTGGGAAGCGGTGCACAGTACCCATGATCAGTGCCGAGAAGCATGGAAGACCGCAGAGAACTGTGGTGTGATGGAAAGCGGCTACCTCAAGTACAGATATGCCGACTGTCACTAGTTAGGGTTTTGGGTTACTGTTGGGACAGGCCCACAGTGTTGTAATGGCAAGACCTTCGGGCCGCCTATAAGGAGATATATTTTTGTATTGTAAAGGGTTGGTTAGTTAGTTAGTTGGTTGGACAATTTTATAAGGTTGGACAATTGTTGGTCAGTTGTATAAGAGCCAAGCTTTGGTTCTGTTATTAGCTGTAGTTATCTTACTCTAACCAGTAGCTGGCTCATTGAGCATGCATGTAACAATCCGCAGGGATCGACAAAGAGGGAAGAATATATTGTAAGAGGTGCAATATAGAGAACAGAAGAGATCTAAGAGAGAAGGGCTCCAAGCTGTGTGCGGAGTCACCCAGAAGATCTCGAGCTACATATGCGATGTAGAAGAACTGTGTTTACCTTCCCCTGAGCTATAATAGAAACATAGTTCTGTGGACGTAACTTCCATCCTGGAGGTGAACCACGTTAAAATTGAGTGTTGTGTGATTGATTTATGTGTTGTGTTTAATAGTTGCATGTATCAGTTATTTCATGAACCTTGCTTACAGTTAATGTATGTATGCATTATTCAGTTTACAGCACTATAGAAGTAATTTCAAGTTAAGAACTTTGTATAAAAGTCTACCTATGTTTCAGTTCTTATAGTTAAGAATCACAAAGGTAAGCAGCCTTGTATGTTGAGCCCCGTAAGTCGAAGCAAGTAGCACTAAGTATGCGGAGCCGCAGTAATAGGATATCACAGGGAGGTGATATCACACCAGCAGAGAAGCTACGGTGTGCTGTGGTTGAGGATCTAGCATAGGAGGGAGTTACGTGTGGTTCGAGGCACGGTGATGCGATAAGGGTTGGAGTCATCGTGAGTAAGAGGAAGTGTGCATCGCGTAGATAGAAATCTTGCAGGCTAGAAGATCTGCGAGACCCCCAGGATACCACAGAACATGGTCAAAGACACTTGAGTCTTTGGCCAACCCATTAGAATCACTTCGAGTGAGACTTCAGGCCTCTCTGCGGTCTGTTTCCGAAAGGGCCAGTGAGCTAGGGGTGTTGTTGGTTAAATACAGTAAACCCAGGTTTGCTCAGCGACCAACAAATGGTTCCGTTGCCGGTTTTGAACAAACTGAGCATTGATGTTCTGGTGGCATCCTACTAGAGATGAACTCAATGAGTGGGTTTGGTCTAAGGAGAAAGAGTTTTCTGAACGAGAGAACAAGATTCCTAGACTGAGTACAGAGGCCTAGTTACAAAAACATATCGTTACAGACCTGCATGCGATATTTTTTGCAACCTTTGGAAACGATCTTTACAAATGGTTATCAAAGTTGACTGATACAAGCATACTAAAGAAGAAACAAAACATTATATGGACACCCGAGCTGATTCAGACCATGAAGAACCTTGATAATCCCATTACGAGAGCAGTAGAATTCTGGCTTGCGAGTGTGCTAGAAGGCTTCGTCATAGAGTTTGTAGTTGACCAGAGAAAAAGCTTCAGCGACGCTGAGTGCTACTTCTTCAAAGGATATTGTGGTAAGTACCTAAAATATTTAAACTTGTCCATTAAGATGCTATTACATGAAAAAGGAACAATGGATCTAGTTTCAGATGAATAAGTAAAGATAGTAATGTCACAAGAGTTTCAAAGTGATCTTGATGACATTGGATGAACATGTAGTGGAAAGAAATATAAAGTAGATTTCATATCTCCCATATTTGAAGATAGTCCAGATAATACTAGACAACAGAGTCATAGTTCCACAGAAGGAACAGAGGGGGGTATCCCTTACCACCCTTACACCCCACAGAAACAGACCAGGACTCAGAGCAATCCCGTAGGAACTCCAGCCAGTAGCTCGCAGACAGTACCTACTACCGCTACATCACCTTCAGCTACACCGCCGAGTGGTAGTAGCACAAAAAATCAACATCCACCGCGTAGAAATAGAATGGGGGATGATATGAAGCTACCTATCTTTAAGGCTACAGGGGCAGAGGACTCGGAGCAGCATTGGTTTCTCTGTGAAGCCATGTGGACCATTAAAACCATCAATGACAATAATATTAAACTTGTACAGTTTGTCACCACACTAAGAGATCGAGCCTTAACATGGTATATGAAGTATACCACAGTACCCAGAACACTTGTACAGATCAAGACCGCCATGATTAAAGAGTTTGAGAAACCTAAGTCTGAGTCATAGTGCATTACAGAGCTCAAGGACATCAAAAAGTTACCTACAGAGTCGGTGTGGGACTTTGATCAGAAATTCAAAGCCCTTATAGACCAAGTCAGCTTGGAGTTTGCGCCAGATCAACATAAGGAATGGTTTATTGCAACGCTACTCCCTCACATCAGACTACCGTTAATGCAGCAGAAACTCCAGACGTAGGATGATGCGTTGGAGATGGCGATGAAACTAGAGGATTCACCTCTAGTGGAAACCAGCATAGGCATGACAAATCTACAAAACCAGTTGGCTAATCTCACGTTACATCTACATGAGCTTAAGAAAGGGAAAGAGGTTGCGCAAGACATATGGTGCGTAAGGTGTAAAGCACAAGGCCATACTAAAGACAACTGTCCAGTCTTTGTAGAATATATAGCAACAGGGGATCCTAACCCCTTACCACAAACCCACGGGACGTGGTGTGAATTATGCAAAACAAGAGGACATCTACCTCAGCAGTGCCCTCTACTTCAGAAGTACATGCAGACACCTAAGAACTTATACTGCATCTTCTGCAAGTCTGTAGGCCATGACGAACATGATTTCTGAGCCTATGATCTCATGGTCAGGAGCAAGCAAGACATGTACAGAGTCCAATCAGAAACACAAGTTCCAGTAGTAGGACCACAGCATGATCCGGCTTATGGTGGCCATGGAGGAGGATTCAGAGGACGAGAACGTGGAGGAGGCTTTGGCTGTGGAGAAGGATTTGGTCATGGTCGCGGACCAGTTACTTTCTACAACTGTGGAGTTGTAGGACATTACGCTAGGGACTGTCAGAGTCCCACCACCACTTGTAACTATTGTAAATCTTATGATCATACTATAGAGGAATGTCCTACCTTGATAGCTAAGATCAGGGAACCTAAGCCAGCAGTACACCAGAACATCCAGTTTATTGTTGCCAAGTAGGAAGAGCCAGAACCAAGAGTCAACATTGTGACTCATAGCGGTGTTTCCACTAGTGGGACATCGCAGGATACCGAAGAGAACATAGGTCAGGAGTGGGTGCACAGAGCTCCTAACAAAGAAACACCAATTGACCTGTAGAAGAACAAACAAACATTTCAGGAAGCTAAGAATTTCTTTGATGACCCTATGCAATCAGGATCACAGGTACCACTGCCTAGGGGCGTACCACAGCAAGCACCTTGTGGTGTTATCCCTGTACAGATACCGCAGGTTACCACATCGGGCATATGCGATGAGGACGAGATTACAGGAAGTGTACAATACTTCCTGCGGAGTTGTTTAAAACTCATGAGAAATGAGCAAGCTATAGGAGAACTTCAGCGCATCATAGATCAGTGTCATCCATCTTCTTTCGTGAGCAGTACACAGCGTGTTGTTCATAATATTACGGGACATACAAGAACAGGAAGAGAGATGCGACTCACAGCAAAGATTGCAGAATTCGAAATGGATGAGGTGATCCTAGATCTAGGATCAGACGTAAATGTTCTGACTAAGCAGACATGGAAATATATGGGTAGCCCTAATTTAGTCAGATCGCCTATCCATTTGAGATTAGCTAATCAGCAGCGGGTATCACCCCTGGGTCGATTACCGCAGGTGCTAGTTGACATTGACGGAGTTCGTAGCTTTGCAGACTTTGAAGTTATAGAAATCATTGGCGATAGTAGACCATATCCAGCACTACTAGGCATTGATTGGGCGATCGATAACATGGCCGTTATCGACCTAAAGAGAAGACAAATGACCTTTGAGGACGCACAGATCCGGGTCATCGCACCGTTGGATCCTTTTCAGGGTCCTAGATATATTGAACCTATCCGAGCAGAGGAAGAGGCACGTAACATAGAAAGTCTCTATCAGATGACTGCGCACCAGAGCGACTACATCAATCCGACTGTAGAAGGGAACATTAGTTGGAGATGTGACAGCTCATGCGCATTAGATTCAGATGTTGGTTTAGATAACTGGCAGAACAGACTTCATGAAGTCTCAGCGCGCAGATGCATGTACTTGACTAAGTCACTGCGATGGATTGGCACAGAGATCAATGAGATTCCATCATTTCATGGTCTAACAAATATCCAGGACTTCCTCAAGCAATTTGAACAACAAATTCCTCACGAGCAGAGGATCACAACTATGGACCTTGCAGTACGAGCCACACCTGCAAGATGGTGGTATGCACATAAAGAGAATATCGCATCATGGGATGATACTAAGAGACTAATGGCAATCAGATTTTCTATCGACAGAGAGAATGTCCAGCAGAAATATACAGGAGAAAGTGACCCCAGGTCACATATTCAGACATGTGAACAGAATTGGTCAGACATTCCCAAGGATGAATGGGTTCACTGATTCATTCACACTTTGGACATAGTTCCAAGGAACTGGTACACAGAGACTGAACTGCGCAAGGGAACAACTACATGGCCACTTATGATAGACATCTTTCTACTCACCTTCGCTTTTGAATCTGAGTACCCAAGTGTTGACCAGGCCCTAGATATAATAAAGATCAAGATATTTGAGGATTGTACCTTATCAGTACAGACTCATCCTGAGTGGGCCATCTAGTTAAAATATGCGCTTGAGTGCTATAACTTTGAAGCAGAACTAGAGGAAGAGGATGAGGATCCTCGCAACACCAACATTCCAGATTCAGAAGGGACTCACGATGTTGAGGGGCCACAGTTAGAAATTCTAGGAATCACAGAGCCCATCAAGATTAAAAAGATCAATATCGGCATAGACACAGAACCAAAGTTTTCCTCTATTGGAGACTATTGGAACGATGAAACAGTCGGACAGATTGCAGAATTGCTACATGACTATCAGGACCTATTTCCCACCAAGTTCACAGAGATGAAGGGAATAGTCAGAGACCTGGGAGTAATGAGGATACCATTGAAGGAGGATGCTCGACCAGTCAAGCAGCATCCATATAGATTAAATCCACTCTACAAAGAAAAAGTTAAGGATGAGATCGATAAGATGCTAGCAGCAGGAATCATTGATCCCATAGAAGAGAGTGAATGGGTTAGTCCCATGGTCATACAAGAAAAGAAAACTAAAGGAGACATCAGGATCTATGTCGATCTGCGTAAACTCAATGATGCATCGCTTCATGATCCATTTCCGACACCATTCACTGATGAGGTGTTAGACAACGTCGGAGGACAGGAGGTCTACTTCTTCACTGATGGATTTTCAGGCTATCACTAGATCAGAATCCATCCAGAAGATCGATCCAAGACCACCTCTGCAACAAAATGGGGCTCATTCCAGTATACGGTAATGCCCTTTGGTCTGAAGAATGCACCAGCTATCTTTTCTAGAGTAGTAGTTGTTGTGTTTAAAGAATACATCCATAAATTCCTAGAATTTTATTTTGATGATTGGACTGTATTTGGATTAATTGACAAGCACATAGGAGATTTAAGACTGATGTTAGAGAAATGTAGGCAGTACCAGATTTCTCTGAACTTGAAAAAATGTATATTCTCTGCGCCATTTGGTATTTTGTTGGGTCACATTGTTTGCAGACAAGGCTTGATGGTAGATCCCGCAAAGATTGCCATCATCGTAAATCTTCCAGCACCCAACTCAGTCAAACAATTGAGAATAGTACTTGGTCATACCGGGTACTACAGAAAATTCATCAAGGGATACGCAAAGATCACAGCGCCGATAGAAAAAATGCTAAAGAAGGATGTAAAATTCCTATGGAATGAGGAATGCCAGCAGAGTCTAGACACACTTAAAGAGAATATGGTTACAACACCCATCTTAGTATTTCCAGACTGGACTAAGCCATTTCATGTACATGTGGATGCATCGGGCATCGCACTAGGGGTTGTTTTAACGCAAACAGGAGTAGGGGATATTGATCATCCTATCGCATACTCCAGTAGAAAGCTATTGACAGTAGAAAAGAACTACACCACGACAGAAAGAGAAGGCTTAGCTATGGTGTATGCACTGCAAAAGTTCAGGCACTACCTATTGGGTGCCTCGTTCAAGATGTTTATTGACCATTCCACATTGAAGTATCTGGTCAATAAGCCAGTGTTAGGGGGGAGAATCTGCAGATGGTTACTCCTCTTTCAGGAGTATGATTTTGAAATCATTGTGAAAACAGGAAGATTGAACGCCGGACCTGATCATCTGTCAAGGATAGAATCAGGAGAAGAGCCGAGTAACCTAGAGGACAATTTGTCGGATGCACAGTTGTTTTCTATCCAGATCACAGATGAATACTATGCTGATATCATTCACTTTCTCACTACATGATTAGCACCTGATGAGTTTACTAAGCATCAAAAGAAGCAGTTAGTTGTTAAAGCAGCAGACTTCACCCTAATCGTAGGATAATTATACAAGTTAGGTCCAGATGAAGACCTGCATAGATGTGTGATGCTGCATGAAAAAGATGCTATCATCAGAGAGGCACATTCAGGAACCGTAGGAGGTCATTTCGCAGGAAAACCGGCTGCACAGAAAATCCTAGCTGCAGGATTATGGTGGCCTACATTGCACAAGAACACTAAGGACTTTTACAGATGCTGCGATATCTGCCAGAGGGTAGGAAAACCCTCACGATGAGATGAAATGCCACTGCGACCGCAGGTCATGCTATGCGCATTTGACAAGTGGGCTATAGACTTTGTGGGTCCTATCAACCCTCTAGGAAAACACACTGGTGTGAGATATATCATCACTGGCACAGAGTACCTCACTAGGTGGGTAGAGGCCAAAGCAGCAAGAAATTGTGATGCTGCTACAGCCGCACAGTTTCTTTTTGAAAACATCATCAGCAGATTTGGATGCCCATTAGTTTTGATGAGTGATCAAGGTACACACTTCTTAAACCACACTATTGAGGCCTTGACGGAAGAATTTCAGATTCAGCACCATAAGAGCACTCTCTACCACCCACAGGCTAATGGTACAGTGGAGGCCTTTAACAAGATTTTAGAAAACGCTCTTACAAAGATATGTAATAGCCAAAGGAATGATTGGGACCTCAGAGTTAACGCTGTATTGTGGGCGTATAGGACCACATGCAAGAAACGTATAGGACATACACCTTTCAGTTTGGTGTATGGATAGGAGGCTGTTATTCCCATGGAGTATATTATTCCCAGTTTAAGAATCGCTCAGATCACCGGGATGGCTGATACAGACAGAGTGGATGAAAGGCTAGCACAACTGCTTGCCTTAGAGGAAGACAGATTCATCGCCGGCTTCCATCAGAAAGTGCAGAAGGCACAAGAAAAAGCTTGGCATGACAGACACATTAAGAGTAAGACCTTTTATATCAGAGTCCTAGTACTCCTCTACGACAGTAAGTTTATTGAGTTTCCAGGGAAGTTCAAGACGCATTGGCTGGGGCCATATCAGATACAACAAGTTACAGAGGGAGGTGCTGTTCAGCTCAACAAACTGGATGGGGAGCTTCTTCCCAAATTGATCAATGGAAGTAGGCTCAAGCTTTATAGTGACAGCCACCCCAACTCTCAACCCTAACTCAGAGTCGCAAGAGGTGCAGATGTCCAGTGTAGTTGAAAGGAGGCATCGCACCAGGAATTAGTCTACACCGACAAGTATTCTAAGTACGAGGAATCACATAAGGATGGTTCATTTTGCACAAGTCATCAGTTGCCAAAAAAAAGGGGGGGGGGGCAGTTAAGTTTGTTTTGAGCAGAGGATGCGGTGTTGCATTGCAGCTAGGCGATGTCTCCCCGTGCCACGTACCCACTTTTGTAAAGAAACAGAGGGCTAGTCAAGTCGCCTTCTGACAGACAGTTAATGAATAAATGACTGGTATATCTTACTTTGGATTTGGCAGCAGTGTAATCAATTTTTCCAGATTTGGTAAATCTTAGATGAGACGGATTCCTGTACACACACACTCTGAGGGAAATTTGATCGGATTTCAGCATTTATTGAGGATTGGATGATGGGAGTGGTCTCGTCCAAGCAATTAATACGACCGACGGGTTCTGTCTAGATGACCGTTGCGTCCGGGATTATAGTCTTCACCATAAAAGTAGAAATTATTCACTCGGGAGGGTTACATTTGCAAGAATTCAAGAGCCGATAGTTATAGAGTGCATCGATCAGTTTCCTTATACAGAACTAATCCCGTTACAGAGTGCTGTGATTTCCAGAAATTGCAGCCATTGCACATCCAGCATTTTACACCGAGTGGGATCTGTCTGAGGAGGAACCTTTAGAAGACATGCTGAGACGTTTCAACCCTGGTGGCCGTATATCCGCTATGACGACGCCGCCCAGGGTTGTGAAATTAGGAATATCACAGGTAAGACAATTTCCAAGGATGAGGAGTCAAGCGCAGGATGTAGAAGATGTCATCAAAACCTCTTCTGAAGAGAAGAAGAAAGCCGAGTCGATCACTGAAGATAAGAAAGCAGAGCGACGGAATGATGAGAAGAAATCTCCCGCTAGGAAGAAAGTAAAAATGAGAAAAAGAAAGCAATGGGAGAAGGAAGATGACCTATCTCATCAGCTAAGAGAAGCACAAGAGGTTCCAAAGGTCAGGAATGAAAATATGCAGAACCCAAGCACCGTAAATACCTGAAGCGAGTTGCTGAGAAGAAAAGTGAAAGGGAAAACAAACCGAACAAGCAGAACTTCAAGATGCAGACAAAGGCTTGTTCTCGGAATGAAATTCCTGGTTTGTATACCTTTCACATGAGTAGGCTCCAGACTGAATGAAATGTTTGAGAAGGCTGGAAGATACAGATTTTCCTTGTGATAAAAGTTCTGACCCAGATAAAAAGGAAAGGATAGCTGTGGAAGACTTCTCAAGACCTGGAGATATTTAAAAGGTCTCAGGAGTGACGAGAGCGAGAGCATAACTAAGGGAAGGAAAGATAAGAGAACCCATCAAACTAAGTTACAGAAACTAAAAAGAACGTGTCGAAGCTATGGAGAACGAAGTCGCAGGACTTTGGGATAAGTTTCAATGGAATTTGCAGGAAGGCAAGGAGAAGCTACAGCAGGAGAAGCCCGCTGGTAGTGGCTCAGGGATGAGCCACAATTAAGTGTTAGGGGACTGTTGGAGCAGGGTCCCACAGCTACAGAAGAAGCTGCCAGTTTAGCGAATAGACATTTTTGGTGGAGAGAAGATAAGGTAGAGCTACGACGCCGTAGCATGTTTCCAGCTGCAGATCAGAGCCGGAAACCATGACTGTTGGGATAGAAAATTCAAAGGAGATGACGGTACCTGAGCAGCCGAGAAGAAAGATCTCACCCACTGCATTGAAGGCAGCGGTGGAAGATAGGAGGGCTCAAATACCCTCATAAAGGAAAAGAAGCAACGAGGCCGAGGTATTGAAGACGAAGGACAGAAGTGGGAAGCAATGCACAGTACCCATGATCAGTGTTGGGAAGCATGGAAGACCACAGAGAGCTGTGGTGTGACGAAAAGCGGCTACCTCAAGTACAGATATGCCGACTGTCACTAGTTAGGATTTCGGGTTACTGTTGGGATAGGCCCACAGTGTTGTAATGGTGAGACCTTCGGGCTGCCTATAAGGAGATGTATTTTTGTATTGTAAAGGGTTGGTTAGTTAGTTAGTTGGTTGGACAATTGTTGGTCATTTGTATAGGAGCCAAGCTCTGGTTCTGTTATTAGCTGTAGTTATCTTACTATAACGAGTAGTTGGCTCATTGAGCATGCATGTAACGATCCACAGGGATCGACAGAGAGGGAAGAGTATATTGTAAGAGGTACAATATAGAGAAGAGAAGAGATCTAAGAGAGAAGGGCTCCAGGATTTGTGCGGAGTTACCCAGAAGATCTCGAGCTGCATATGCGGTGCAACAGAACTGTGTTTACCTTCCCCTGAGCTATAATATAAACACAGTTCTGTGGACGTAACTTCCATCCTGGAGGTGAACCACGTTAAAATCGAGTGTTGTGTGATTGATTTATGTGTTGTGTTTAATAGTTGCATGTATCAATTATTTCATGAACCTTGCTTACAGTTAATGTATGTATGTGTTATTCAGTTTACAACACTATAGAAGTAATTGCAAGTTGAAATCCTTACGAACTTTGTATAAAAGTCTACCTATGTTTCAGTTCTTATATGTAAGAATCGCAGAGGTAAGCAGCCTTGTATGTTGAGCCCTGTAAGTCGGAGAAAGTAGCACTAAGTACGTGGAGCCGCAGTAATAGGATATCGCAGGGAGGCAATATCGCACCAGTAGAGAAGCTGCGGTGTGCTGCGGTTGAGGATCTAGCATAGGAGGGAGTTACGTGTGGTCCGAGGCGCGAAAATGCGATAAGGGTTGGAGTCATCATGAGTAAGAGGAACTGTGCATCGTGCAGATAGAAATCTCACAGGATAGAAGAGCTGCGAGACCCCCAGGCTGCCACAGAACCTGGTCGAAGACACTTGACTCTTTGGCCAACCCATTAGAATCACTTCGGGTGAGACTTCAGGTCGCTTTGCGGTCTGTCACCGAAAGGGCCAGTGAGCTAGGGGTGTTGTTGGTTAAATATAGTAAACCCGGGTCTTCCCAGCGACCAACAACTATTTCAGAAAAGGAGTACATTGGATAGCTAGCCTTGAAGAGGCCTATCTTTCTATCCAATCAGTATTTTGAAATTCCAATTTTTGAAAATTAGGGTTTCTATGACAAACCCTAGATCAGCTAGCTCCAGAACTAGGATGGACACCTTAAATCAGTAAGATCTAATCTTTTGCTATTTACAGTTGAGGTTCTCATTTCAAAATGACTAATCACACCAGCTTGATGACAAGCTTGGTGATGTTTCCAACTTCCAATCATGGAAGTATAGGTTCTCACTAGTTCTTGAAGGAAATGAATTGGATGCCTACATAAGTAGAGAGGTTCCCATTATAGAGGGATATGAGGCTAAAGACTTACACAAGAAGAACTTGGTCAAGGCCAAGAAGATCATTGCTGATTCAATCAATGATCACCTTATACCACAAGTGTCTTCCCTAAATATACCTAAAGAGATGTTTTGATTCCATGACCAAGATATTTAAAGGGAAGAACATAAATTGGAAGATGACTTTAAGAAACCAGTTGAAGAATGTGAAGATCCAAAATGCAGAGATCATACAGTCATACTTTACAAGGGTCTCTCAAATCAAAGAACAACTTGAATTGGTAGAAGAAGAAGTGGATAATGCAAAAGTTATGATAACCACCTTGAATGGCCTCCCAGGATCATGGGATTCATTCATTCGAGGAATGTGTGCCAGAAGGAAGTGATTACTTTCAGCAGACTCTAGGAAGAAGAAGAAGATCGACTCATAATAAGAGAAAAGAAGATGGGAGCAATTGAACATAAATCTCTCACAGTTCAAAGAAGATCCCTCAAGCGATGAGGAATATGAAGAACTCAATTATTGAAGAGCCTCTTTTCCATCTTGAGCATTTGGACAAGAAATGATGCTGTTATGAATGAAGAAGATGATGAAGCTGAAAGAAGGATCCTATGCACGAAACAAATAAAGATAAGTATTCAATTGTCATTTCATGATATTGTTTTGTTATGCATTTCTTTATGTTCAGTTGATGTGTTATGCATGATAGAATGTTTGCTTTAATGACAATATACTACTAATATGCATGTGATGGGTAAGTAGCTCATGATGCCATACAACTCTCCATTGCTACTTATCTAGAATGAAACCTCTTTGTTGACATATTGTATTAGTGCACAATCTCAATGATGTCTTGGTAGATATGGAAGGCATTTAGAAAGTTTCCAAGAGATATGGATGAATGTTGTATTGGAAAAAATAGTTGCATGATTATATCTTTATGCATAATAATTTACCATTATGAATATGCATTATGAAATGTTTCTAATCATACAATTGTTGCATCTGACTTGTAGGAAATATCATGTACAATTGCCTACAAGAAAAGAAGGATGAGACTTGTTCCGAAGAACAAGTGACGACAGTTTAAGAAATAATCCAATATTAAGAATAATATGATGATACTTTCAAAGAAAGAAAGAGGCCTCAGAGACACTCTAGTTATGTGACACTGTTAAGTGACATCATTGATGCAGATTCTTCCAGCTATGAAGAAGTAGCCAAGAAGAAAGGGAAGGAGAATACCAGTTCAAGAAGAATGATGTCTAGGATGCATTATCAAGACATGAAGGGAAGTCCGTAATGTCTTCCATATGGATCTACATGATCTAGCATGCAGTAGATGGCATGAGGCTTCTCACAGAAAGAAGGCATAGACTACGAAGAGAGATTTGCATCAAGTGGGAGTTGAGGCACATGATAGGGAAACTCATGTGTACAAATTAAAGAAGGCCTTGTATGAACTTAGAAGACACCCATGGGATAACACATACATGAGGAGCTTGAAGATCACCTAGAGTGATGAATATATTAACCTTTGCTACAAGGTTGAAGATGAAATCCTATAGAGGATGACAAGCTCACAGATGGGTGTGAGAAGAACTTTTGAAAAGGTTTAGGATCTTGATATCCATTGACCCTAGATGGATACATAGAATATTAGTAGCGGAGGAAGATACTTGTCACTCCAGTACAGAATGTTTCAATGCATAGAGTACAAAAGACAGAGGGAGAATGGTGCTCCATTTCAGATGGAGTAACTACAGAAGATTCTGAGGTTCAACATGGTACGATAGGATGGACAGATTACTGATGAATCTAGGATTTACGGAGAGTAAATAGGATTCCAACCTTTGCTTCAAGGTTGAAGGTGGAATACTAGTGATGCTCCTGTTATATGTCGATGACTTGTTCCTAGTAGAAAAGAGGAACTCATTAAACTTGTAAGAAGGAGACTTGCAGTCGAGTTCGAGATGAAGGACTTGGGATGATGCACTACCTTCTAGGCATGGAGGTGTGGCAGAATGTAGATGGAATATCCATAGGACAAGGGAAGTATGCAGTAGAGATCCTGAAGAGGTTTAGGATGATGGAATTCAAGGCCATGGCCACACCTATGGCATCAAACTGAAAGCTATTGAGTGTTGCTTCATCAGAGTCGGTTGATGCCATGATGTATCATCAGATTATTTGTTCCTTGATGTACCTAATGAATATGAGACCAGATAATTGCTTTGTTGTGAACACATCGATACATGTTCACCTGATTGCTACAAAGCATATTCTGAGGTACTTGATGGGTACAGTTGAATATGGGCCCAAGTATGAAGCAAATCATAATACTAACCTGGAGGGTTATGTGGATTTGGATTGGGTAGGTAGTGCCATTGATAGGAAGAGCACTTCGAGGTGCTTCTTCAGTATGATATCAGGAGTGATCTCTTGGTTTAGCAGGATGGAGTCCTGCATGGTGCTGAGAACAACTGAGAGAGGAGCAGTGAATCTCCAGTATGTGATCCAGATCAAGATCTCTCAAAAGAGGGAGTTCTAGCATAGTCGGTGAAGACAGGTTGTATGAGCATAAAATCCTGGCGAAGATCATAGGTGGCTCAGACGTAAACGATCTTGTAGGTTGTCCTCAGATGTAATCGGTCCTGGCGAAGCTCACAGGTTATCCTTGGAAGTAATAAGCCCTGATGTGATTCTACGCTAGAAATGGCCATAGTGAAGTTCAAGTACTTCAGGGATAAGCTTGGTGTTCTCTAGATTGAGGTTCCCTCCAAGGGGAGGTGATGAGTCTAAGAGCGTTTCTGACATAGTAGGATTAGTTCCTTCTATGGTCAGATATAAGTGTAGGAGCCTTTCTGACATGGTGGCAGGAGGGTCTTCCAATGGTCAGATGTAAGTGCAGAGCCATTCTAACATGGTGGCAGGATGGGCCTCCCATGGTTAGATGTAAGTGTAGATCCATTTTGACATGGTGGCAGGCTGGGCCTCCCATGGTCAGATATAAGTGTAGAGCCATTCTAACATGGTGGTAGGTTGGGCCTCCCATGGTCAGATATAAGTGCAGAGACTTTCTGACTGGGTCAGATATAAGTGTTGAGCCTTTCCAACATGGTGACAGGATGGGTCTCCCATGGTCAGATATAAGTGCTGAGCCTTTCCGACATGGTGGCAGGCTGGGTATCCCATGGTCAAATATAAGTGTTGAGCCTTTTTGACATGGTGGAAGGATGGGCCTCCCATGGTTATATGTGAGTGTTGGGCCTTTCTGACTGGGTCATATGTAAGTGCTGGATGAGCCTTTCTGACATGGTCACAGGCTAGGCCTCCCATGGTCAGATGTGAGTGCTAGACCTTTCTAACTGGGTTAGATGTGAGTGTTGGGAATTCCTTTCTAACATGTTGTTGGATGTGTTCCTCTCATGGTTAGATGTAAGTGCTAGGTGGGCCTTTTTGACTAGGGTCAGATGTAAGCATTGAAGAAGACCTACCTGGAGGTTAGGCCTACAACTAGCATGAAAAAGGGTTGCCTCTGTAGAAATTCCTATGATGAGTAGAATTGAGAGATAGCACCAGTTGATCAAGATAGCAGAAGCAATGATGATGATGATACAGTGATGATCCAACTTTGATGATGATCCAGTGATGATACAACTTTGATGATGATCCAGTGATGATCTAGTGATGATCTAGCATTAATGATGATCCATATTTTATCCAGATAAGAAGACTTGTACTGATGAATTGTGTCAAGAGAATAACTTCCTAGTTGAGAGGGAGTGTTGATGTATTTGTAACTTCAAAATGTATTCACTTGTATATCATTATGTATTGTACCCCGATGTTCCTATAGGGAAGTATCTGTAATGTAATTGAGTCATGTGATACCCCGATGTTCCTATCAGGAGAATCAATAATGTAAACAAGTCATGTAAAGTCACAGAGGGTAACCCTCCTTATTGTTCAAGGGTTAAAGTCCCCACAGTTGTGGGGCACTAGGGTTATTAGAATCTCCTAGAGAATTCGTCCCTAGTAAGTAATTGTTAAGTGAGGCCAACTTGTTGGAGTGAAAATAAAGTGAATAAAAGAATATAAATAGAAGTGAGGCTCTCCTCATTTCTACACAGACACACACTCACTCAACTAGGGTGCATGAGTGAGAGAGGAAGTGCTCACACAAGTGAGAGAGAGAACAACTATTGGAGATCATCTTTTCTGTCTTTGGGTTTTACTGCTGTCATTGGTGCTCATTCTATCTCTGAGGAAGTTGTGGGGTTTTCTCCTTTATGGTTTCCCCATTGAAAATTATTTGTGTATCTTGTCTCTTGTGATTATTGCTGTGCATGTTATTCTCTCAGATAATATCCTAATATCATATTGCTTAAATGATAAAAAGCTAACAGAAGTCACTAGGTTGAGCACCATCAATGAGAGAGTTATGCACTAAGTGTGAAAGATGTGGCACATATATTTCATAATCTAAGATAGAAGACACAGAGAACAATGAATGTGTCAGTGAATCATCATCAATAAAAATAACAACTCCATCTGCCACTTCTTTTTCATCATCAATATCTTCAAGAGACAGAGAAAAAGTCTGCTCTTCAATATTTGCTTCTTCATTGAAGGAGGAAGCATTCGAATCAAAGAGGGTAGCAACAACATGAACTGTATGAGAAACTTCTTCATCATAAATAAATTCACCAGAGAATGTAGAGGCCAATACATATTGAGAGAGATCACATGAGGATTTACTGGATTCGCTCCATGCTTCATCTTCTACTTCCTACACATCAAAAGCTTTTTCCAATTTTTTCCAAGGCTTAAATCAACATAATATATGAGATGATGTATGTTTGGAGACATTGCCAAGCACATGATTCCATAAGCTAGGGCCACAATTATCCAGCCAGTCAATATTCTCTTCATAAGACTCAAGTTCACTCAAAGAACTAATGGAGACATCAAAGAGACATTGCCTCTTCAAATATGCGCTCATATTTGGCTTCCAATCAACATAGTTGAAAGGATATAATAGAGGAACTTTTGAATCCGTATTGAAGTTGTTGCACCTACAAATAAACTTGCAAATATGAAAGGATAATTGATTGATGAGATCCCAAAGCTCTGATACTATGTCATAATTCTAAAGCCTTCATGGAAACATGAATTCCATAAATAAGCTAAGAATCTAAGCACACAATTAACCTCACTGGGAATTGCAGAGAATTAGCACAAGGAGAGAAGAAGAATTAATGAACATACATTAATGAATGATCAATAAATGATAATTGATATTATTACAATGGTAATAAATTCTTATAAAGGATATTTGAGTTGATGGAAGACAACTCATTGATAGCTCATAAATTAGACTTAGCAAATATGATAAACCCCCATAGGTGGATAAAACATGTCCCAAATCAGTCAAGGACTTCATGAATTAGAAAAAGAATGAGTGAGTTGTCAAGAGTGATGGAAAAACATGCTAATCCTGGAAAATGGAGAGAAATTCATGAAGGATGGGTTGGAAATAGAGGAACCCAGTTTCATAGTTAACTAGATTTACCTTATCCACATAAAAGCAGAATAAATCTGAATAAAACAGAATATGTAGTAAATCACAGTTGCCAATTCTGTCCATAAAGTGGTCAAGATCAACCTAGAATAAAAAATAAAGAATTTATGGGGTATAGATGGCATGTGATGACTTTAAGGTGCAAGTGGATGCCAACTAATTAAGCTAGTGGGTAAATAATTAATCAAATAATGATTAATTATTTTATCCCAAGTATTGAGTGGGTTTAGTATATTCCAACATACTTATATATTGTGGACCCAACATCACTACTTTTAGGGTTATCTAGGTCCATCATCATGATTTTGGGAAATCTTTCACACTTCATCCTAATGTGATTTGCACTAAGCTTAGGGGATCTCTGGGGCCTTCTTCAACATGGGTTATGCAACCCCAACCACATGGTCTTATGGACCCAACACCACTACTTTAGTAATTTCTTCACATTTCTTATCGATATTGCTTAGGGACTTGCTTACACTTATTATCATCATGGTCATGTGACCTACAACCATGGTCATGTGACCCACCGTAGTGGGCATGTGACCCATCATCATGGTCATGTGAACCAATTTAATATCCCTAATTTGAATGAGATTAGAATATTATCTCTTACTATTGATTTAATTTAAATGAGAAATAAAATTTTACATTGCGATCAATCACTTTCTCTATGCAAGGAAAAGCACAGAAAATACTGGAAAAAATGGGAATCACAGAAGGATAATGGAAGAAACTGTTGGAATATATTAAGCCTACTCATAACTTAGGATAAAATAACTAATCATTATTTGATTAATTATTCACCCACTAGCTTAATTAGTTGGCATCCACTTGCACCTTAAAGTCAATACATGCCATCTATATCTCAGGAATGCTTTATTTCTGATTCTGGGTTGATATTGACCACCTTTTGACCATCCAAAATTAGTATACAACACTTTACAATGGATTTTCCTTTATTTTGCTTTATCCTGCTTTTCTGTGGATAAGGTAAAGCTAGTCAACTAGGAAACTGGGTCCCTTTGTTGCCAACCCATCCTTCATTAATTTCTCCCCATTTTCTAGGATTAGCCTGTTTTTCCATCTCCCTTGACAACTCACTCATGGTTTTTCCAATTTGTGAGGTCCTTGATATATTTGGGAAGTGCTTTAGCCACCTATTGGGGTTTGATATATTTTGGTAAGTCGGCCTTTTTGAGCTTTATGAGTTGTCTCCATACAACTTTATTTTCCTATGAGGGATGTACTATTTATGTACACTATTATTCATCATTATTAAATGGAAGGATAGACACCAATATTCATCTCTTCATTCATGTGATTCAATATCTTTTCTTCTCTCTATTTTTGCTGTGTATGCTTGTGAGAATTCTTAGTAGCAAGATCTATTTCCTGTGCTTCTTCTTAGCATATTTTCTCATAGAATTGAAGCTATTATTTCTACATGGTATCAGAGAATCAAGGTTGATAAAGTTCTATAGATTTGAGGAGCGCATCCAGTCTCCTATCGCTCTCTGAAGAAGAGCTTGTCTAGCTTACAATATTTTCTCCTAGTTCTGTTTTACAGGTTGCAGAGAGTATATCGTAGAGCATATCAACAACTTCAATATGGATTCAAAATTTTCTCTACTATATACTTTCAACTATGATTATTGGAATCCCAAGATGAGCGCACACTTGAAGAGGCAGTGTCTCTTTGATGTCTCCATTGGTGCATTGAGCAAACCTCAATCTTATGAATAGAAGATTGATTGGATAAATAATTGTGATATATATTATGGAATAATGTGTTTGGGAATGTCTCCAAATATAAATCATCTCATAGATTCTACTAAGTATCCATTTGAGCTTTGGAAGAATTTGGACAAAGATTTTGGTTTGCAGGAAATAGAAGATGAAGCATGGAGCGAACCTTGCATCTCCTCTTATTCTCTCTCTCAATATTTCTTTGCCTCTACATTCTCTAATGAATTTGATCATGATGAAGACATTTCTCATATATTTCATGTTTCTGCTACCCTCTTTGATTCCAATGCTTCCTCCTTCAATCAAGAAGCAAATATTGAAGAGCCATCTTTTTCTTTGTCTCTTGAAGGTGACTTTTCTTCTTGTGATAGTAATGATGAAAAATAAGTAACATATGGTGCTGCTATTGATATTGATGATGATACTATCACCCGTTCATTGTTCTCTAAATATTCAATCTTAGATTTTGAGATCTATGTGCCATATCCTTCACACTTTGTGCATACCTCTCTCATTGATGGTGCACAACCCTGTGAATTCCAGGATGTTTACTTAGCCATATCAAGTCGTATTAGTGTCATGACACTTAACATACTTGATATCATGTGCTTCTACATATCCTACTTTATTCTGATTTAGAAGCATATTTGCAGGTTGATACACATATCATACTACCATCCATACCATCTACCATATTTAGAAGCATATTTTTAGGTTTATACACATATCATACCACCATTCATACCATCTACAATACCTATGAATAATCCTAAGACTATACAAATCCCAAGTTCGCTAATTGATTCCTCATTGGTCTCTTATGCAGTGATACTTATCTTACACGGGTTGAAGTATTTCCTATATTTCAGTGGTTGGTTATTCATGAAATTATTCATATTTATACTGATATTAAGCATGTTTGGATATGTTCTAAGCAATTATGGTTCAGATCTCATGTCCATCCATCATTCAGATTTTTACACCTATCAGTTTTTCCCAGTTGCTCATAGTTTTCCTAGTCTAGCCCTATATCCCCATGGATCCACTAAAGCATTTTTCCTTGCTGTTCCATATGCTAATGTTTATGATATATCAGATTTTTATCAGCCTCATATTATATCTAGAAAGGTGCTACATCAGATTGGAATATTGACATGTATATCACATAACAATTTTGCAGCTATTTAGGGAATTGGGTGTGAAATAAATTGTCTTAATTTTTGTACTCTTTGGGAAGGAGTATGCATAGATATATTTTCCATTTCAGATCAAATTTTTATAGTGGAAAGAAGCATTCAGATAATACTCCTACTTCATCAGTTGATGAGATACAAGGAGTCTCTCCTCTTCCTTCTTGCAGGTTCTACACTCTAGCACATGATCATGGAGTTCATGATTTCTTCAACAAGTCTTCCATCCAAAAGTAGTTCATTCAGCTCATTTAAGTAAAGATAAATATATGCTGAAGAAATATTATTTCAAATTTTGTGACTTGTCCTTTCTCGAGGGAGGATTTTTCCCATGTGGTTTTTCCTCTTTCCTCACTTTTCTGGACATAATAATTGTTAAAGGGTGACCATAGCCTTGTTGATGGGCCCTATATGCATCCATATGCATCAAAATTTTTGACATACCATCATAAATTCATACTTATAGGGGGATGTTGGAATATATTAAACCCACTCATAACTTAGGATAAAATAATTAATCATTATTTGATTAATTATTCACCCACTAGCTTAATTAGTTGGCATTCACTTGGACCTTAAAGTAAATACATGACATCTATATCCCAAGAATGATTTATTTATGATTCTGGGTTGATCTTGAACACCTTTTGACCATCCAAAATTATTATACAACACTTTACAATAGATTCTGCTTTATTCTGCTTTATCGTGCTTTTCTGTGGATAAGGTAAAGCTAGTCAACTAGGAAACTGGGTCCATTTGTTGCCAAGCCATCCTTCATGAATTTCTCTCCATTTTCTAGTATTAGCATGGTTTTCCATCTCCCTTGATGACTCACTCATTATTTTTCCAATTCATGAGGTCCTTGATATATTTGGAAAGTTCTTTAGCCAACTATGGGGGTTTGGTATATTTTGGTAAGTTAACATTTTTAAGCTTTATGAGTTGTCTCCATACAACTCGATTTTCCAATGAGGGATGTACTATTTATGTACACTATTATTCATCATTATTCAATGGAAGGATATACACCAATATTAATCTCTTCATTCATGTGATTCAGTCTCTTTTCTTCTCTTTATTTTTCCTGTGTATGCTTGTGAGAATTCTTAGTAGCAAGATCTATTTCCCATGCTTCTTCTTAGCATCTTTGCTCATAACATTGAAGCTATTATTTCTATAGAAAATAAAGGACATGTTTGGAAAGAGAGAGTTTATATACCTAAGAAATTGGATGTTGGTCCCTTTTAGGATTTGAGCATTATCTATGTTGAATTCTACTCCCAGGCTTTTGGGTGTCCCAATCGGTGCAAACTGAGATTGAACAATCACTTACAATAAAACAAGGCTTAAGGAAGGATTAGGTGATTTTTCAGTAATTGTTTAGGTATAAAAAATAATTTGAACATGTTTGGAACATATATGAAACTGTTTTAGGGAGTTTGGGGTTGTTTGGGAAAAAACTAGGATTTTGGCTTGGGTAAATCCTGTGTAGAGGAGGCCACTCAAGCGATGTATGAAACCAATGCATGATTGATATGTGACTTAGGATGGTTTTTTGGGTGAATTTAAAACCTATAGAAACTTACATAATTCTAATTGGGTTTAGAGATCATACATAGCACTACAAATTGTAAAACTAGTCAAAATTGACTAGTCAATGAGCAAGGGTAAGAAAATAACAATAAATTTTGATGCTGAAATTTATCATACCTGAAAATAATGATTATAAATGATTTATATAACCTTTATTATGCATCATATAACTCATTTATTTCTATGATGTCCATTACATCACATTTAATGCCCAGAACTTACAAAAGTGCCCTTTAAATGGGCATTGGAGGACTCTTCTCATAAACGTTTATCACTATGGATTCTTTGAAAATAATTATTACTGTAAAAAATATATCAAAATGTGAATATGGATATAATAATCTCAATATAATATTTGAGGATTTTATCTCCCTCAATGGTGTCCAAAACTTAGAATTGGAGGCTTGGAACTAGCACTAGGAACCAATATGAGAGAATAAGTGAATCTTCCTTGAATGGAGATCAAATTATATGGATGAATAGATATTACCAAAGCTCATGATGGATATTATATGTATTCTCCTTGTCTCTTTGTGACCTACACAGAATAATGGAAGAGGATATAAGAGAAGGGATGGAGACTTGGGGCACATCACCCAAGGGGATTGAGGCTCATCACTCGGACTCGACGCTTAGCTTCACTCAACACCAAAAAATTAAAATTCCAAACTATGAAATGGATTTGGAAGAATTTATTTATATACTTGAGTGACTTGTTGATAAATTCACCCACATCTTGATCAAGTTACCCACTTACAAACCCTAACCCTAATCCATGAATGTGCCCTCCTTGAGGAAAATAACAAGTCTAGCCTTAAGGTGTTGTTTCGCTACTTGAATCACTCAACCCAAAGTGGGAATTCACCCTCCTTGAGAAAAAAATTCCTTGTTTATGACTGATCATGTTTCCTTTCTCGCATCCTTTAACCAAAATGGAAACTATGACCTCCTTGACCAAAAGTTTCCTTCTTTGTGGCTGACTTCTTTTCCTGTACTTTTCTTATTTTAAAACTACCTTTATTTTGGCAGTTTCCATATTTTTATGATATATTTTTTTTGCTGCAGTTTCTATCTTTTTGTCTTGAGTTCTTTCTAGTATTTTCTTGGTTTTCTCTAGGTTTCCATTTTTGAATACCAACTCATGGTCCACTTGGACTCATGCACCCTCCTTGTCACATAGGAAAATTACAACTCATTTCCACATTAATTATTTTTCATAATAATTAATAGCATACAAAAATCAAAATTGGAATTTTAACCTATTACATGCCTACATAGTATTAATTAATTAAAAATTCCCTGGGCATTATTTAATTAATTCAATTTTTAACCTCTAGGAACTTGACAAGGTCAACACTTTCAATGTACTTCCAGGAAGGGACATTATAGTCCTCCCCTCCCAAGTATGCTTGTCCTCAAGCATAAGAATTCTAGGGTACTGCAAAATTTGATCACCCAAATAATTCTCCCCCCATGTATCAGAGCTGGAAGATGATACCGCATAGATGAACTCATGTGAAGAAATGTTGACTTGCTCCATTAATCCACCATGTAAATATATTATCCAAAGACAAGAAATTCCAGGGTACAGTTTCTTTCATTGCATCCCCATAAGTGAGAATTCCTTCCAACACATCTTCATGATAATGCCATCTAACACAACTCCTTAGACAAAAGTATATCAAGATCCCATTTCCTCAACTGCAAGTATCCATGTAGTAGTATCAAGGGTGGAAACTTGACATCCCAATGAATGTCAAGATCCAACTATCCGGTGTGCATTCTCCTAAGCATCATTAACATCATGCATAAACCACCATCATGAAAGGTACTATGAATGATAGAAATACCATCATGAATAATGTCTGAATTATGCAAGTGAAAAGGTTGAAAAACCCATGTACAACCCCAATAAATATAAGGGTCATCCAACAAACAAGGATTCCCAATCTGTTCGCAATGAAATGATGCATCAAAATCATCTTTGATAATGCAAACAAGAAATACAAACATGTGTCTCCTCATCCAACAAGGGACTAGAATGACACTCAAACCAAAAGATCCATGTGAACACATATAATGGCTCAACTCTCTACCACTGATCAAAGGGTGCAAGCATCCATCCAAATGTGTGGATTTCCTCCACATAAGCCACCTTGTGCAAGATATATGTCTCAACAACTTCTCTTGGAATTTTGCTTGCTTAGATTCCTTTCATTGATCATGAGCATAAATGTTTCTGCAAGAAGACTCAATGTGTGACATGTATTATTACACCCAATCCATATGAGAATGAATGACATAAAATGTAAGCAATATGTTCCTATACTTCTTCATCCATGATTCTTTCTCACCTACATAAATCTTACAATCTCCTAAACATGGAACTAGTGTACAAATCCAATGGCTCAACTCTCTTCCACTGGGTCCACTCAATGGGTGCAAGTAACTAAAGGAGGAATCAAAGAATGCAAGTGGATGCCTATTTTTCCATTGGGAATGGTGCATTAGTCAAGTCATCATGAACACTTATGGGTGCCTCCTTCTCCTCATGTGGCACCAAAAAAGAAAATTCCTTTTCCCAATTTTCATCCCCACCTGATGTGGATGAAATAGAAGTCCGGGGTGAAGAACTAGGAATAAACTCTCTGCAATACTCATCAACCAAACTTATGGCTGCATCTTCTTCATCACTGGCTGATACAACTAAGGTGAGCTCATCTGACCCTTCCATGGAGAAGAGACTCTCTCCAGAAAACAACTCAAGTTTTCTCTAGGAAATATCAAGTGCGTGGGTCTCATCAAGCTTGTCTGTAAAGTCCTCATGCACATGCAAAACCAAATGCATCTCATGATCCACCATCTCACGGGGTTCCTCCATATGATCAATAATGCAATCAACCTTGTGGGTATGGTTGAATGGTATGTAGGAGGGAAGGTGTGATGTTTGCAACTTTTCATGAAGTTGCTCTATCTCCATCTTGGAATCTTGGAGTGCACATTGAGTTCTCTTTAAGGTATATTTGGTGTTCATCAAAACATCAATGAGGTTTTAAATACCCTTTTCATCCTTCAAGGATTCTCCATGGAAAACCTCAACAAGATCAAACAAATGATCTCTATTAGAAAGAAATTGTAAGAAGTCACCTTGGATTGTAGACAATGCATTTTCAATATTCGACTTGGATTCAAGAGAAGTTTGATCTCCCAATGAAGCATCTATCCAACACCGATGTGAAACTGAAGCATGTGTGTCATGGAGAAGTTGTAAGGATTCTTGAATATTATTTTCATCCATATTCAAAGGCTAGGAAAATAAGTGGAGTTCTTGAGGAAAAGCATCCCCTTCTTATTTACTGCAATTACCCCTTTGCATGATTTCTTCCTTCAAATTCTCCAGTTCATAGCCAATTGGTGGGGGCTTGTCTTCCACTTCATTAGGAAGTACAAATGAGAAATTATGATATGATATATCTTCTCATTTTGGAGCTGATCCAAAATATTCCTTATCACCATTGACAACATCATCCTCCTTTGCCATGATTTTGTGATCACTAACAAAGAAACTAGAAGTTAATTCATCTCCTTCACAGTTGTATTTTATTTTTCATCCCTCATATGCAAGTGAAGTATTTTCATCCTCCAGTGGATCATGTGGTTGCAAGTAGACATGGCTTCTGAAAAAATCAGATATCTTATCATACTTGTTCTTTATATTATCCTCTTCATGTAGGGACACTATGGTGGCCTGGTCTTCCACCAAATTCTCTGGTTCACACCCAAGTGTTATGGCCTTGTATTCTTATTCATTATGAGGCTCAAGAGGTGACTGTAAATATGATTTTGGATCTGATCCAAAATATGTCTCACCTACCTCACATGGATCAACATCTTTAGCAATGATCTGGAAATCACCCACAAAGAAGCTCAAAGTGCATTCATATTCACTTTCTTTTCCCATGCAGTCACCTTGCAGTGACTTTGCACTCCACCTCTAATTGATTTACATAATCATCATCCTTAAGGATTGTATTTCTATCCTTTTAAAAGTCATTTTGGAGTGCCTCATTCTCCTCCAAAAGAATATCTTTAACTATGGAATCACCCTTGTCTAAATCACTTTCATTGTATGGACTAGAGGGTATTTCAAGGAGCTACAATATAGAGTGATTAGTGCATAAATCAGAATTTTTATTATACCCTTGTGTTTCTTCTTCCATATAACTAAGTGTAGGATTGGATTGAGGCCCTTTATCTATTTGGAAATATTCTTGTGATGGATTTCTCTATTCCTTAGGTATCTCTTCTCCTTTATATCTTTTGGCTCCAGCTGACAACCATCTAGTCCCCACTTCCTTCCACACTTCATCCACCATATGTGCAATCATTTCCATGATTGACCTCTAGTATGTATATTGGAATAAATTTTGAATCTCTAGGTATCAGAAATATTGGAAAGATAAGACCTCCCTTATGTCTTACTTTAAAGCATAGTATTCCATGAAATAATGTAAGTATTCCTTAGAGTTCTTTACACCGAACATTTGACCAACAACACTTGTAGATTTCTTCCATATCACTTCATCATAAGATGGAAGAAAGAAATAATAAACATCATCCCTACTGGATCTACCCTAGGTATTGCATGAGGGCTCTTCATAGTATTCTTCTTCATACTGCTCAAGGTATTCTTCAATCATTGGTAGGATCCTCATAGTTGCAACTTGATTTAGTGATTTGCATTATTTATTGACTGAGAGATTAATTTCCACAAGATGGGCCAAGGAAAGGGATATGATACCAATTTAATATCCTTTATATGAATCATATCAGAATATTATCTCTTACTGTTGATATAATTTAAATCTAAAATAAAATTTTACATTGAGATCAATCACTTTCCCTATGCAAGGCAAAGCACAAGCAGTACTGGAAAAAATGGTAATGACAGAGGGATGATGGAAGAAAACAAAGTATAGGTTTGTAAAGAGAAATTTAATATCCCTAATCACCTAGATATTGGGTCCTTTTAGGTTTTGAGCACCAGTTATGATGAAGTCTACTCTCAGGCTTCTAGGTGTCCCAACCGATGCAAACTAAGATTGAACAATCACTTCCAATAAAAAAAGGACTATGGAAGTATTATGTGAGTTTTTCAGTCATTTATTAGGCATAAAACATCATTTGAACAAGTTTGGAACAATTCTGGAATATTTTGAGGGAGTTTAGGGTTGTTTGGGAAAAAACTAGGATTTTGGCCACGGGAAATCCTGCGCAAAAGAGGCCACTCAAATGTTGTACAAACCAAATGAATTATTTATATTTGGATTATATTGTGTTTTGGGGTGAATTTAAAACCTGAAAAAATTTATATAATGCTAATTGGGTTTACGGATCATACATAGCACTAAAAACTATAAAACTAGTCAATATTGACTAGTCAATGAGAAAGGGTAAGAAAATAACAACCAATTTGGATGCTGAAATTTACCAAAACTTAAAATAATGATTATAATTTATTTATATAACATGAATTATGCATCATATAACTCATTTATTTCTATCATGGCCATTACATCACATTTAATGCCTATAAATTACAAAAAGGCCCTTTAAATGGGCATTGGAGGACTCCTCTCATAGACGTTTATCACTATGGATTCCTTGGAAATAATTCTTACCATAACAAAGAGATCAAAACGTGAATATGGAGATAATAATATTAGGATAATATTTTAGGATCTTATCTCCCTCAATAGTGTCCAAAACTTAGAATTGGAGGCATGGAACTAGCACCCGACACCGATCTGAGAGCATAAGTGAAGCTTCCTTCATTGGAGCTCGAATTATATGGATGAATGGATGTTTGTTGTTGTAATTGTAAATTTGGAAGGTATTATGAAGTATATTAATATTTTATATTGTTGTACACCCATCGACGATGTGTGTTCCTCCTTTGGGGATGCCATCATTGTGTATGCTCACTCAGGTAAACCCTCCTTTGTAAGTCGAGGCAATAGTCCCCAGTTTAAATAAAGAAAAATGCATTTATGTGTATTCTTAGGTAGTTCATCCCCACAGGTAACCTGGTCGACCTAGTGGTTGAGTTAAAAACTCAACGAAAGAATATAAATAGGGATTCTCCCTCCTCATTTGTCACACACTTCACTTTCTCTCTCAGGTGCGCTTTAAGAGAGAGACGAAGAGGAGGGATAGAGAGATTCTGTAGACATATTATTCTTGGGTTATTATATCTTTTCATCTTATCTTTGTGATGGACCTATTATGAGGAAGTTTGTGGGGTTTTCTCTTTTATGGTTTCCCCAATGAAAAGTTATGTGTCTTGTGTATCTTTGAGGTATTGTTGTGCTTGTTATTCTTTCAGATAAAGATCCTAAGAAAAATAACTTAGAAAAACTAACATGGTATCAGATCCACTTTGAAAGAAGGTGTTGTGCAGTCGAAATACAACTACAATGGTATCTACTGGAAATTAGGGTTTTATGCTTGAAAACCCTAGAAGATTGAATCTAGTCATCTTGGAACTTTCTCTATAACTAGATATTGGAGAACGATCAAGAGGTGAAACATTTACATGTTGAATATGAAATATTTATATACCTTTTGTGAAATTTTCAACCTCATATTCTCTATACTTTCAAATTAGGGTTCCATGCTCCTCCAGAATACAATCACAAACATGTGACCTAGGGAGAATTGCTATATATCGGGCTAGGAAGGTAAAAATTAAATTTTGAAATATTTTGTAGGTATGGAACATACTTTGGTTTTTGTGGTCCATGTTTTAGACCTTGAATGTGAAACAATGACACGTGGATTTCTGTACAAGTTCGCTATGTTGAACAATACCGAAAACAATCACCTTGGGAAACTCAACATAAGTCCCACTTGGAGAATTAAATTCTTCTCTAACCTATGGGGTTGGAAAGAATAAAAACCATGATATCTTAGTGCAAATTTTTAGACTATAAGGAATAGAAAATTTATATATACAATAGAATCAATTTCAAACAATTCTGCAGAAGAAATTGAAGAAACTAGGGCTTCATGTTCCGAGAGATTCCTTTCCAGAAAAGGAGTACATTGGAAAACCCACCTTGAAGAGGCACATCTTTCTGTCCAATCATAAGTTTGAAATACCAAGTTTGGAAAATTAGGGTTTCTTTGACAAACCCTAGATCAGTCAGCTCCGAAACTAGGTCGAACACCTGAAATAGGTAAGATCTAAATCTTTGCTATTTCCATTTGAGGTTATTGTATCAAAATGACTCATCACACCCAACTTGATGAAAATATTGGTGAAGATGACAACTTCCGAGCATGGAAGTATAGGACCTCCCTGATACTTGAATAAAATTAATTGGATCAGTATATAAACAAGAAATTTCTAGAGCCTAAGGGATATGAGGCTAAGGCTAGATACAAGAGGATCATTACAGATTCTATTAAGGACCATCTCATCCCTCATGTTTCATCCTTGAAGACACCAAAGGAAGTGTTCAATGTTGTGAATAAGAATTCAAAGAAGAAGAAGAGATTGTTATAACCACCTTGAATGGCCTCCCAAGATCACGGGATTCATTCATTCAAGGAATGTGTTCCAGAAGGAAGTTGATTACCTTTAGCAGACTCTCAGAATAGTGCACACAAGAAGAAGCTCAGATTATAAAAAGAGAAGCAAATATGGGAGCAATTGAATATCAAACTCTCATGATTCAAAGAAGATTCCTGAAGTGATCAGGAATATGTACTCTAATCCAAAAGGATTCAAATCCTGAAGAACCTCTTATCCATTTCAGCATTTGGATAAGAAGTGATGCAGTTGTGAATGAAGAAGATGATGAAGTAGATGAATCCAGGACATAAGGATCAAGAATGAGTCTACCCACCAAACAAACAAAGATAAGTTTTCAATTGTAGTTTCATGATATTGTTTGGTTGTGAATTTGTTTATATTCAGTTGACGTATTATGCATGTTTGTGTGTTTGCATTTATACTATTGAATTGCACATGATGGGAAAGAAGTCAATGATGTTGTACAACATTCCATTGCTACTTATCTAGATTGAAACCTCTTTGATGACATATTAGGATTAGTACACACTCTTAATAACATTGGGGTAGAAGGTATCTAGAAGTTATTGTATGTGTTGGCTAAGATAGTTGCATGACTATGTGACATATCTTTGTCACTATTAATATGTTTTGGAAATTATGAGATGTTTCTAATAATGCAACTGAACTTAACTTGTAGATCGTTTAGAAGAACAAGTGATGATAGTTCAGAAGAGAAACCTGAAGCTCCACGAGTCAGAGACACCGTGGTGAAATAAAGAGCTTCAAAAAAATATAAAGAGAACGATAGATCCACCTCAAGAGATGAATACCATATTAGGCATGATAAATCATACAATATGAAGAATATTATGATGAGACTTTCAAAGAAATCAAGATTCCTCAGACACACTCCAGTTATGTGACATAGTTGAGTGACATCATTGATGCAGACTATTCCATCTATGAAGAAGTAGTTAAGAAGAAAGGGAAGGAGACTATAATCAAAGAGTACTAGTTGATGAAGAGGAATGATGTCTAGGATGTGGTTCCAAGACATGAAGGGAAGTTTGTAGTGTCTTCTATATGGATCTACAAGATCTAGGATGTAGCAGATGGTAGCATTGAGGGATACAAGGAAAGATTCATAGCACGTGGATTCTCATAGAAAGAAGGCATAGAATGTGAGGATCCATTTGCACCAGTTGTGAGGTACACTTCAAATAGATCCATACATGTAGGTATGAGATGAGAGTTGCACTAGCTGGATATCAAGACAAAATTCTTGAATGGTGTAGTCGAGGAGGAAGTGTATGTAGAGAAGCCATTGTGAGTTGAGACACATGACATGTAGACTCTTGTGTGTAAATTAAAAAAGTCCTTGTACGAGATCAGAAGGAACCCATGGGATAACAGATACAGTTACATGAGGATCTTGAAGATCACCTAGAGCGATGAATATCTTAACCTTTTCTAAAAGGTTGAAGATGAAATCATATAGAGGAAGAAAATCTTGTTGGGCACCCTATATACTCATTAATTACTTAACAAGAAGAGTGTTCAATATTTAATTGTCAACCCAGGGAAGTCTGTTATTTCAAAGGTAATTAGAAAAGTATATGCATAGACATGTTCAGTAGTTGATACATAAGATAAAAGTCACTCAGTTCTAGTTACTTCGCAGCCAACTCATCTCCCTGTAAGAAATCAAAATAACATTACCCATCTAAGAATTGGAAAGAAATTATATTTCCTATCATACTAATTTGAAGGTTTATGATCTAAAGAGAAATCTGCCTAGAATTACTTTTGCAGGAAATGCAGGTCTAATGTACAAAATCAGAAAGACCTCTACTAATTAATTAAACATCGAATTCATTAAAGAAAATGACTAAGATAGTTGCACAAACTCTAGAAAGATAAATAGAGTGCACACTAATTAGGCAAACTCTAGAAAGATAAATAGCGTGCACACACAGGGCTGACCAAGTTTGTAACAACTACTACACACTTCTGCATAAAAGGAAAACTAACTACACAATCGACTATCACACCAAATCACATACAATAAACCAAAGGAAAACCAACAGATGCAATCACTAAACAAATGAAGTTGCAACTAACCATGAAATTATATAAAACTGAAATGCCACACTCAAATAGAAATAAAATAAACTACAAGATACAAACTACCAGCAACTCTGCTAGAAGGCGAGCCTTGGCCTTCAAACAGAGATGTTATTGAAAACTGACAAAGGCCGCAATAGATAAATAATGAGAATTGTCACTCTTGTATTAATATAAGCATCACAGTTACAGTCACAAAAACTTTGTAGTGTCTCTTACGACTTGTGAATGAACCGAACCCTTGGCTCTTCCTGCTTGCGTATATTTAAACATGATCCAGGCCATGGCTAGGTGCACACTGGGGACAACAGTCGACTAAATGAGTTGAGTACTATTATGGCAGGAGCATATAAGAAGAACCAACAAAGAAGGAAATGCACTAGGTGCACAAGAAGTATGTGCACAAACAATATGCAAGAATTCGAACCAATTTATTACTTCTTCTCCATGAAAGATGGATGAATCAGAATTATATTAATTAAAAGGTGTATATTCCTGGAAAATCCCAAGTATCGACAGTAGGGATTCTCCCCAATAACTATTCCCAATTAGATTGCTTATCGTTTGGTATGGGGAATCTGTCTGGTTTACGGCTTGACTACCGTAGACTTAAATGAAGGTTTTAAATCTATTTTATTGGTTGCGGCCCAGTCCACCGTTTATGTGTTTTTTATATTTATAAAAAATGATATGCAAGTGCCTAGATTAAGTGCAATTTAACAGGAAACAAAGGTTTCACAATGTGATGCATAGGTTCTTACCTCCTATCTTATCCCTTCTGTCCCTGAACTACAGAAAGCAATTAGCAGCTACTCTAAACTAAATGCTCTATCTAACCTATCCCCAAGGAGAAAGATTACTATTTATATGAGTAATGTACTCCATTTTTGCACAAGGAATTTTACAAATAGCT
This sequence comes from Pseudotsuga menziesii, assembly GCA_001517045.1. Classification (NCBI taxonomy): domain Eukaryota; kingdom Viridiplantae; phylum Streptophyta; class Pinopsida; order Pinales; family Pinaceae; genus Pseudotsuga; species Pseudotsuga menziesii. The sequence continues at coordinate 32,024 of LPNX010235412.1, read as the reverse complement.
AATCAATTTGGAATACATAAACACAACATAAAAATTAACATAGAGATAGCTCATTGTTTGTTAAAACATTCATTACTCATTTGCTGCATAAGATTCATAACAAGGAAATGAAATCATTCACAACATAATAATAGTCTAGAATTTAGAATGATCTCACATCTAGCCATATACAAAACATGCATTTGAAACTTAAACAACTCCTTCCCCAATAGAATTTTGATCCTCTTTATTATAATAAGAAGTAGTTCTTCTTACAACAAGTCATTCACATAAGAAAGCTAGAAAATTCCTCTTCTATTTGATTCTATATATACTTATAAATTTTCAACACGACTCTTGGTATTCTCTACCCTTTGGGCTTCTCTTGAACTTTTGTTTACAAAATTTCGTCCTCTAGTGTGCTCAGTAGGAAAAGGACCAAAAACAAAATATTACATAACAAAAAATCCACTTGTGGACAAGTCGAATGGTCTAGGTGGACCCAGTTTCACTCTTAAGGTACACATCCCATGCCTAAGCTTATTCATTTATGAATCGATACTCAGATGGCTCCAATACTTGCATTACTATCTCATGTTTTGACAACTGGGACTCTATCTCCTTGACCTTTGGCACGTTCTGACTCAACAGCTCTCCAAATAGGTGCTTATGTACTGAAACCTATACAATCCAGGATGCAATGGATTCCTCACGAACACATTGAATATTAGATATGATTTCTTCTCCTTTCTATAGTATGTCTTGGATATTCTCTAGGTTCATCTCTTTGGCTGGGAAATCCTGCTTCGGGGTACCTGCTAAAATCTGGCATTGATGGTGGATCGAGCACATTCCTTTGTAAAACTCAGTACACTTCTCTATGGTTTTATCAATGGTTGTGTTCAATTGTACAACTGATTTTCAGCCAAAATTTGATATTTCCAGTTACATCTTGATACTTCCCGAGGTTTTCTAGGGCATGTTTACCGGGAAGGTCGAATGAGCTCCAATCCAAGTGAGCTGGCTTCACACAATTTATGCCACGCCGGAAAACTTCTTTCGGAGCTCTGTTTCATTATGTGATATCTCTTTCAACCTTGCTTAATTTTGTTTAAATTTGTACATATCTCCAGAAAACTTCAACAAAATTTTATTCAATTCTTTCTACAACAACGATGCTTGATTTCAAAAAGGGGTAATATCCAGTTGTTTCTCCTTTGCTTCCTAGAGTTGCTCATTTAGCAAATTGTTCTAAAATTATAGCTCTCCCACCTTTTTATTTGCTGCATCCACATTCTGCTCTTATTTTGCAACTCTCTTCTTGAGGTCCCTTTTTTCCCCTTCAATGATATTTACTGATAATACTAGGGCATCCTTGTCCGATTGCAAAATCTACAGGCCTCTTTAAATTTCTCTAGCTCGATGAGACTGTCCTCATGTTTTATTTTTAGGATTTTTCCTTCACATCTTCTTTCCTTAAAGTCTACCTCATTTGAGACATATTCACCTTATATTGCTCCAGATCATCAATCATTTTATCCACATTATCTGCATTTGCAATGGCTGAGGCTACACCTGCCATTGCAAGGAATTTAGGATCCTTGTTAGTCCCATGTACAATTGTTTTCTCAGTTACCATAAATCCTATATGCTTATTTCCATTGTCCACCTTATTTTCGGTTCTCATGACAATCCTTTTTTTATATTTTTATGATATAAAATTGTATCAAGGTCGGCCACCGACTTCCCTTGAGATGGAGTGAAAGGAATTAGTCCAAATTCTAATGCGGGAGCTGGATCCTTTGTTGTCATGCTGCTTGATGGAAAAACTAGATCGATGGGATCATCATGAATCTATCCCTGCTCCTGACTCTCTTGATCCTGATCTTCTAGTTATTTCTACTTAAGTTCCTTAGCTTCCTTTTCCCTTGCTTCTTTTGCTTGTTTAGCTACTTCCTTCGCGCGTTTGACTGCTTCCTTATGAATTTTTCAGCCTCCTCCCATATTCTCTGCTCCTCTTCTTCTTGTCTTTTCTGATTTTCCTCTTATTACTTTTTTCAATTTTCCTCTTCTTCTAAATACTGCTATGCTTCTTGAGACAACCCGTGGGCTTCTTCTTCTCTTTTCTTTGCAGCTTCTTCCTCTTGTTTTTTTTGCTCGATAGCACAGCTATTGCCTCCTTTTCCACCCACATTATTGATGTTCTTCTTGAATATCTGACTCAAGTTTGTCATATTGCGAGCTTGCAAAAAATATCTTCATCTGTGTCCCAATAGTTTGTGTATTCGAAGTGTACTCCTATTTACGCATAGTACTCTGCAATCTTGTTTTTTGACTAATTTCTGTGGAAATTTTTTTTGCCAAAATGAAAGTATTCTAGTGCCTTAAAGAAATTGGGCACACTTTTTACTTTGGAAAACCTGTAACTTCCTATATAGAATGGGAGAGGGAGATGCAAAACCTTCTTCTCATCAAACAATAAATTTTTGATTCCATCTATATAAATATGCCTCACCACCTCCTTGTGAACAACATATTCAGTGGCATACCTTGGCAAGAGGGAAGGGGCTCTGGATTTCCCAAACATCCTTATGTATAGGCCTTCTTTAGAAAGATAATAGTTGCGATTCCCCTCCACTACTTCTAATGTCTTTTCAGACATGCAATCACACTCTGTGAGGAATATAAGCTTGTAGTGGAATGATGAAGTCTCCACATATGTTCTTGTAAGAACTCTAATATTAACGACCCTAGAAGAGCTGGTATGTAGAATACACAGGGGTCTTTGTCTTATCCCATTTGCAGTTTAGCACTAGGAATGGGTGAATGCAGAAAATGCAATCAATCAGAAAAGAACTCATGTAGAATTCTGATTTCTTTTGTGATGTACCTCCAAGTGCTGCGCTGATGCATGAGGATAAGCTGTGTGAGACTATGTCATACTAGTTGAAAGTAGTTCCCATGGTGGCTACAAAGTAAATCACTGGTACCCAGCCTATCTTATAAAATTTTCCATTGGCTCAGCCAAATATTTGGTTCAACTTTAAAGATATAAGCCTATATGGGGTATGTAAATTCACAGTTTCATACTCCCCATTAGGATTTGTATGGAACTGCTTCCCATGGATCATCATCTTCTTTACACAGTAAAAAATATCCAGGTCTAACTCCAACCATTTTTCCGTTAAATAAATTTGAGCTATGGGTAGCTTGCAGGCTTGAGCTACATATGCAAAACTATAAGCAGCAAATCCTTTCCAATTTACATCTGCCATGATCATCTTGATTACATCTATTCTTGAAAGTATCCATCCAATGACTTTAGAACATGGAAAAAGTTCAGGGCGAGTGGTCTCCTTCATGATAGATGACCTCTTTATATTTGTGTAGATTGGTATATCTTCTAAACCTTCCCCTAGGATAGTGTGGTATTTTATCATTTTATATACCTGGCCCCAGCTGAATTATGGGTCAGCTCCGGTCAATGGTTTAGTATCTTCATATATGATTTCTACCCTTATGATGACTTCCACTTCTGGATCGTCNTATATATATCTATAACTAGTAACAACATAAACTCATATAAAAAAACCATTATTACCACATCATCCTGAAATATTTCAATCAGTAGCAAAGTAATGCTATAGCGAGAGCTGGACATAGGCCTAAGCTTCTCCAATGTTTTCTACACAACTAGCAGCTAAACCAACTAGTTTAGAATGACCCTAAGAAAAAAAACCTTCACCCTCGGGCCATAAATACCATGAACGGAGGCATGACCACCAAGATAAGGATATCACAACCAGGTTTCTCACGACCCACGTCGGTTTAAGAAATTCTTGACCCAAGGAAATTCTACCTTGCTAATGATAACAACACCCTTGCTTGCACTCTTCTAAAAAATAAACTATTTGGTGTAGATGGCGAAATGATAGACTGCACACACCTACCCCTCTGCAACCTTTTGCCAATGAAACCCCCATGGCAAGGGCAGAGCTGACGACTAGCACGTGGTAGGTAGGAAATCCTCAACGCCTCACACACCATGAGTGGAGTGACCTCAAATGCACAACCCCCCCCCAAAAAAATACTGAGTATTTAAACTAAGGTAAACCTAAAACCCAAAACCATCAGAACGTAAAAATGATTGAGCAGGATAATGAAATCTCACCTGGTGACGAGGATGAAAGGGTGGAACATGCTTAGACCTTAGATGACTGAATCAATCCACCACGCGACTCATAGCTTTCTTAACAAAAATCACCAACTTTGATGGGTAGCAAATGACCGTGACAAAATTCCCTTTGGTGGTTAAAAATACTTGTCCACATGTGAGACTTTAATGGAACTTAAATGAGACTAAGCATTGGCACCAAAAACGATGGTATTAGATGACAACTGGAGATGTAGACGACGTTCATCAGGTGGAATGATACTTTCACTGCTAAAACTTATCGGTGGATTCAAAATTTCTAACTGCATGGTATCGGGTGAATCCTCTGTATCCAATCGAGTGAGATGAGAGAAGCATCTTCGACAGTCTCCGATGGAAAACCTGGAGCGATCCAATGTACATCGACTGACAAGAAAACTCTCTTCCAGAAATGACCTCATGCCTTAGCTTGGTATCGGGTGGGATTTTGAAAAAAATATCAAGTGTGGACATTAAAACCATTCGAATCAGCGGGAGAGAGAGTACTTAACTCCTTTCACCAAGTCAATCTGCTTCATTACAAAAGCTATCAACAAGCCATCCGAAGGAAAATGACCCACCCTCCGACACATCGGATGCAGATATCAGATTTTAACCAATGTATCATTAAACTTTAATGAGTCTTCCACAAAAAAGTAAGGGGACAAAAAATCGGCAAGCAAATCGGGTAGAACCTCTGTTGTATCGAATAAACTCCATGAGTTCATTCGATACGTTGGGTGAAAAAATGAGTTTTCTTTAAAAAAAATTTGAACTTGCAAAATAAACTAAGTTTTAAAGAAAGAAAAATCAACTTGAGAAAACTGAAGACAAGAACTATCGGGGGGGGGGGGCATGGCATGAAAATTTTGTTGGGGATTTGTTGTAGTAGCAACAATTGGCGATTGGTTGGAGGACACAAATCTATGGAAAAATATATTTTAAGACAAAAAAACTGCTTTAAGGCATTCTGTTATACCAACCTTTTCCACATCCTTTCAATATTTCTTTAAGATGTCCAAACATTTCTTGGTATGTAAGATTTAGAACTTTAACATCGATTATAGTCCACTAGGGTAGGGAAACAATGTTTTTTGAAGTCCCGATAACTCTTCTGAGGTCAAAATATGGGGTTCATTTACTTCTGCATTTGGTTTCTTATAGGTCAGACACCACACGATCATAACAGAGTATGGACAGACATATTCGTTTGTTCCTCATTCCCATGACTTTTGCATTCTTTTGATGCTTTTAGACTTTTGTCCTTTTGAGTCTTCCCTGATTTCTCCTTTCATTTGAAAATTGGTTTAGATTCTTCCATCCACAGTGTCCTTTTGTGTGAGATATATTTTTTACTCAACTCACAGATGAAGAAGAACCTCTGAGCAATCTTATCCATTTACTGATTTTATTCAATATGTCTTTTGATATCTGATTTATTTCTAGGAAATTTTACTCTTTTAAGCATTTTGGATTTTATTTGTGGCATGGGATCATTTTAAATACCATACACCTATCCATCATGCTTCCTTTCCATGGGTCCATTGTATTTAGCTTCCTAGGACAGATTTTAATGTGAAGTGGATGGAGCCCCAAAATAGTATTCTAGACTCTTCTTACCTCAGTTATTTGATAGGGTTTAAACATGAATTAAATGTGTTCATAACCTCTCTTCAAATATTCTATCAACTTAAATAATCTTAATCATGATACATGAATATTTAATAAGCAGCTTCCAGTCGAAATATTTGCAGTTTTCCCAAAATTCGAATGGCCCCCCCAAATGCCAAAAGCTGTGTTGGCTTATTTTAAAACTAAAACAAAGAAAATGAAACAAACTAAAATAAATAAGACTCAAAGAAAGAAAAAAATAAATAAAGAAAACTGACTATGAAAAATTTGAAACAAAAAAACAAAATATTTATTTATGTATAGAAACTTTAAAAGCATCAAGTAAAATAAGGTTTGAGAACCAAGCCATTGAATGGCAGATTCTCTTCCCGCCCCTGCAAATCCTGTAACTTGTATGTCAAGGGGCCTATTTTTTCTGCAATATGAAATGGGTCTATCCATAAATGTTGAAACTTAGTGTGCTTACCCTTTTCATCATGCGGGTGATCCCACTTTAGAACCAAATCTCTTACCTCAAACTCTTTATTCCCAGACTTGTGTTTGTCAAACCATATTTTCACAATATCTTGTTGGTGTTTAAATATTTCCTTAGACTTGGATCTAGACTCTTCTAATTTCAGCAGAGTATTTATTCGGGCTTGTAGAAACTCACTATTTGACCCTCTAGATGCTTGGGCTAATTGAGAAGAAGGAAATAAAATGTTAGGGGGCATGATAAATTCCTTTCTGTAAACTAAGGTATAGGGTGACACACCTAAGGAGTTCTTGGGTGTAACTCGATCAACCCACAATGCAATTGGAAGAACTATATGCTAGCTTCTTTGATTCCATATGACTGTTTTCTTTAGAATCCTAATGAGTTTTTTATTAGTAGATTTAGCTAACCCATTACTTGTGGATAATAGTGAGCGGGATAATGTAATTTAATTCCTTTCTCATTACCAAATGTAGTAAGCTTGATTGACAAAAAATAAGATGCATTATCAAAAAACAGGGAAATTGGAACCCCAAACCTGGTCATAATATGGTCTTGTAAGAAATCCATAACTGCATCTTCGTTTAGTTTCCATAACAGGATTGCTTCTACCCTTCTGGTAAAATAATCTATGGCCATGAGGATGTACTTGTGTTGTAATGAATAATTTGGATTGATCTCTCCAATAATATCGATTCCCCATTGCTCAAATGGTTCAGAAATAATAACTGGTTGTAAAGGCCCTGCTACCTTTGCTTCTCTCTCACCGTTCCTTTGGCATGTATCACACTTCCTTACGTAAGCATGAGCGTCTTTAAACAAAGTTGGCTAATAGTATCTAGCCCTTAGAATCTTGTGTGTTGTAGTGTCTCTTGAAAAATGACCTCCAGCAGGGCCATCATACAATTCTTTCATGAATTTGGCTGCATCTTCTCATTCTAAACATCTGAAAAAACTCCGTCATAGTTTTTTCTGAACAGAACTCCATCGATTATATGATACGATGTAAACTTCAAGCGCAATGCCCTTCTCTGTTTGGAATTCTAGTGTTCAGGAAAATAACCTAGTTGGAGATAATGTAGTAAATATCTATACCAAGATTTTGGGGTTGTAAATATGGGGCACACATCGATCATATGCAATTCAGTCTCATTTTTCCAGTCATTTTCTTCATTGTCCTGACTTTCAACCATTAGTTTACAAAGTCGTTGTCCTTTGACAATAGTTTCTGGTTTAAATTCCAAGTCATACTCCTGCAAGGCAGTGACCCAATTTTCCCTTATCTCCCCTAACTCCTTTTGTACAAAAAGATTTCGGATTTCCAGGTGAGGCACAATAAATTTGGTTCTATTCTTTAGTATATATGGTTTGAATTGATTTAGCACCTTAAAAACTGCCGTATTCTTGTTTATTAACATTAGGATAATTCAACTCAGCACCTTGTAATCCAGTGCTCATGAACGATATGGGGTACTCGTCTCCCCCTTGTTCTTTCTACGTAAGCACTGCTGCTAGTGAGTTGTCTGAAGCAAAAGTTTATAGGATGAAATCATTCTTGAAATTTGGAATTTTGAGAGAAGGTGCATGATCTATCACCATTTTAATCTTATTGAATGCACCTTTCTCTAAGTCGGTCCATTTAAACTGAGCACTTTGCTTAATCATTTGTTGCAAAGGTTTGACTATCTAGGAAAAATAGGGCATAAAACTTGGCACAAAGTTTGTATTCCCCATAAAAGACTGCATTCCTTTCTTATTATTGGGAAAAGGGATATGTGCTATAGCTTTAATCATTTATGGGTCTATGGAGATCCCTTTCTTATAAATGATATGACCCAATAACTTTCCTTCTAATACAGAAAAAAAACACTCTTCTTCGAATTTATGGAGATGCCATATTTCTGACAACGATAAATTTTTTTCTTTATATGAGAAGTGTGCTCTTCTCTTTTCTTGGAGAAAACTGTAACATCATCCAAATAAACCACTACGTTGCGGCCAATCAAACAGCAAAATGCTATGTATATCTCCCTTTGGAAAGTTGCTCTAGCATTGATAAGACAAAAGGGAATCCTTTTATACACAAAAGTCCCCCATTTCATTCTAAAAGTGGTCTTCATTCGGTCTTGTTCTGCTACCAACACTTGGTTGTAGCACGAGAAACTATCTAGCAGAGAGAATAATTCTAATCCTGAGACCATCTGCAATATCTATTCCATGGGCGGGACTGGGTAGTTATCTTTATTAGAGGCATGATTCAAGTTTCTAAAGTCCACACAAAGTTTAATCTCACTAGACTTCTTTCTCACTGGTAAATTCAAAATCCAGTCCGAGTGTCTAACTCGAAAAATAATTCTTGCATCAAGTAGCTTCTTCACTTCACTTTGAATCAAAGGTTCTAATTTGGGATGCATCTTTCTCAAAGGTTGTTAGAATGGCTTGATTCCTACTTTAATAAGAACAACATGTTGTATAATGCAAGTGTCATACGCCTTAAGATCTTCACATGTCCAAGAGAAGACGTCTTTGTACTGTTTAAACAAGCTAATGAATTTTCTTCTTTCCCCAGGTGAGCAACACTTTCCCAAGTTTACATATTTGGGGTCATCTTTTGACCCCGAATTTACCATCTCAAATTGCAAAAATGAACTGTGCATTTTGATGTTGGCCAGTATTCTAAAATTGTTATTCAGATCAAATATTCCTTCCAAAGTTCTAACTCCTTTAGGTATGAAATTTCCACTTCAAATATTTGCTTGATGTTCCTCATCATCGATTACAACCCCTTTGAAATTCTCATCATTTGTTGGAAATTCTAAGATCTGCGATTCGTCATCGAATACTCTTAGATTAGTAATGTTTTCTGGTATAGCAGGCATGAAAATCAATTCAATGAAACATCGATTATTAGTAGGAACAAGCCTGGCAGCTGAAATAGATAATAAATCAGTTGCTGCATTTTTAGTCTAGGAATTGAAACTATATTAAATGCATCGAAATTCACTAGAAGATCCCAAACTTCGTTTTGATAACCTTTCAAATGAGGCAATAAACAATGGATTGTATTTCGAACTTGTTTAACAATAATCTCAGAATCTCCATAGACTTTTAAATTTTTAACCTTGAGTTCAATTGCCTTCTTTAATCCTTGTATTATTGCCTCATATTCTGTTGTGTTATTTGTGCATCCAAATTCTAATATACAAGAAAGAAAATGTTTATTGTTTTCTGTATCCATTAGGATACAACCATCTCTTGATCCTTCCTAAGTTTTTGAACCATCAAAATATAATATCCAAAACCTATCTGCTAATTATATTGAGCTATTTCTACTTTCTACATCTGGGACTAAGCTAACTATGTTACAATCAATTTTATCATCCCATGAAAACTGAAGGAGTTCAGGCTGTGTATCTGATCCATTATCGGCCTCCTCAAATTGGTAATTTCCTGGTTCCAATTCAATGAAATAATTTCCCAAAACTAAGTGTGTAAAATTTATTGGCTCATTCTTCCCTTCCAATTGTGTCACATTGTGTCTCATATGTGGTTCCCACATTACTTTTATCTAATTTTGACAACCTTGCTAAGGAAACCATAAATGAGACCAATCAGTTGAAAAATATCCATCTAGTTTCGTAGACCAGTATCAGCTCAAAATAATCCCATATGCCTCAGGGATGTCCACTACCATAATGTCTATAAATTGGCACACCCTTTCATCAGCAGCTAAAGGTACAAGCACATCTTCCATCTCTCCTACCACCTTCATAGCTATTCTGTCCAACCGTATGATCTTTCCATTAGTTGGCTTGGGTTGGCCATTTATTCTTTTACAAACCAACAGAGGCATAACATTTGCAGATGCTCCAGAGTCTACCAAACAGTTGTGCACATTATGAATTCCCCCAATACTAGCTTCATTGATTTCTTCTTCTAATTGAATAGCTTCTTGGGGTTTACTGGTTGGTGGATCCAAGGATTCCAAAAGTTTCTTCTCCTGCTCGGGTAAACTGCACATCTCGAATAAATAAATATTATCCTTGGCCTTCTTGATGTCTTCTATTATATCATACCCAATACATTTGGAATTTCCCCCAATACTAGCTTCATTGATTTCTTCTTCTGACTGAATAGCTTCTTGGGGTTTACTGGTTGGTGGATCCAAGGATTCCAAAAGTTTCTTCTTCTGCTGGTTTTATAGCTGATTTCACCACTCCAGGTGAATCACACTTTGTATGGCCTTCCCCTGTCCCGCTGCAGACTCCTTAGACCCCATGGACCATTTTTTGTCCTTTGATGTTTCCTTGACCATCCCTAAAAACATGTGAAAATCCATATACGCGACTTTTAAACCCTTAATCACGTACATACGTGGGTTTGACCACTAAAACCGTGTACATACGGATGTGTGCATAATCCAAATCCTTTTGGAGTTTTCGTTGACATGGATTTGACTCATTTGAATCTTGGCCTTCCGTATGCCTTGAGACCACTCGGATTCGGCCTTTCATTACCCCTTTGGAAGCTATATAAGGAACCCCTTGGTACATTGAAGGCATATGAGAGAATTGAGAGCAAAGTAACTATAGTCCATTGTTGCCAGAAATTATGCTTGAGTCTGCATCCCTTTGTCCCTTGGAGCACTAGTGTGTTCTTCCCAAGCTTTCCTTTTGCTTGTGAGCTTGCTATCGAGAGATGGAGGATTGAAGTGGTGGAGGCCCAAGTGGGGGATTCAGTTTCTCTGGTTCTCAAATGTGCCATCAGAGGTTGTATCTTGTAATCTCTAATTTATATTAATAGAAATATCTTTTCCTGTCCAATAATGTGTGTTTGAATGAATATGTTCTCCATTGGATTATGTCAAATGCTTATACATTATTGATTATATATGCTAGAATATATCTAACACCATGATATATAGAATGGTTGTGTTGTTTACTTGTTGTTGAGAAAGTAATCCATCAATTCAAGCTGAAGTTGGAAAGCTCAACAGGGATCTACTTCAAGCATCCGGAATAAGGTATGAGGTTTGATCCTTTAGTGTTAGACATTTAATTTCTATTGCATATGGGAAAGGATTGATTTTTGGAGTCAAGATGTCTGTTGTGGTACCCCAAGCCATAGGAATTTCTCTCCGTAACAGAATTGGTGACTCCGCTGGGGAGGTTCCGGGTTTGGGGGCACAATGGGCTTGATATTATTGACTTGCTCTTTGTTTCTCCTTATTTCTATGTTGCATTTTATAGTATGTTCATCCATTGATACTCCCCTTTATTGGTTTGGCCTTGTCCTGCTTTTTACCACTGCCTTCTCTGTATATGCGGGTTTTTGGCCAAAAGTCGTGTACATACGCAGCTGTTCTTTAAACAGTCGCGTGCATCCTCCCTTTTGGTTGAGTTTGATGTTGTGGGAAGTTGTTGGGTGGGTTGTGAGTGTGGTTGGGTCCTCCTTGGGTCTGATGTTGTCTATTGGATGCTTCTTTTGTGACCAGACACCGCTTTTTCATTGATTTTTCTTTGAAAGTAGTTTTAGTCATTTATCCTTTTTGTTTTGCCATTAGTGCGTTACTCTTTTTTGTCTCAGTGTCTTGCTGGGATTGTATTTTATACTTGTTATGGAGAGAAATTCCTATGGCTTGGGGTACCACAACAGACAGCTTGACTCTAGAAATCAATCCTTTCCTATATGCAATAGAAATTAAATGTCTAACACTAAAGGATTAGACCTCGTACCTTATTCCGGATGGTTGAAGTAGATCCCTGTTGAGCTATCCAACTTCAGCTTGAATTGATAGATTACTTTCTCAACAACAAGTAAACAATACAAGCATTCTATATATCATGGTGTTAGATCTATTCTAGCATATATAATCAATAATGTATAAGCATTTGACATAATCCAATGGAGAACATATTCATTCAAACACACATTATTGGACAGGAAAAGATATTTCTATTAATATAAATCAGAGATTACAAGATACAACCTCTGACGGCACGTCTGCGAACCGGAGAAACTGAATCCCTCACTTGGGCCTCCACCACTTCAATCCTCCATCTCTCGATAGCAAGCTCACAAGAAAAATGCAAGCTTGGGAAGAACACACTAGTGTTCCAAGGGACAAAGGGATGCAGACTCAAGCATAAGTTCCGGCAACAATGGACTATAGTTACTTTGCTCTCAATTCTCTCATATGCCTTCAATGTACCAAGGGGTTCCTTATATAGCTTCCAAAGGGGTAATGAAAGGTCGAATCCGAGCGATCTCAAGGCATAGGGAAGGCCAGGAGTCAAATGAGTCGGATCCATGTCAAGGAAAACTCCAAAAGGATTTGGATTTTTGTACACATCTTGATGTACGCGGTTTTAGAGTTCAAACCCGCGTATGTACGCGATTAAGGGTTTAAAAGTCGTGTATATCATTTTTCACATGTTCTTAGGGATGATCAAGGAAACATCAAAGGACAAAAAATGGTCCATGGGGTCTAAGGAGTCTACAGAGGGATAGGGGAAGGACATACAAAGTGTGATTCACCTGGAGTGGTGAAATCAGCTATAACAGATGCCCCCTAATGTGTGAGGTCAAAGGAGTCATACGATGGCCGAAATACATTATAAGTCCATCCCAGAAGTGGAGTGATGAAGGATCCCAAATGGAAGACCAGCCACCCAATCAACATAGTACAATAATACAACTCTTCATATAATTGCAAATACATATAGCAGTCCCGGATACATAAGAGTACAATGGCCATGAATAGGCATGATACAAGATATCACATGAGTGGTCATAGCCATGCACAATATACATAGATCAGAATCTCCATGATGAAGATATACAAAGGGCCATGATCTCCATAATGGCTGAAGATATATAACAGATCAAGATCTCCATAGTGGCTGGAAATGTTTGACATCTACTGGAATCAAGTCACAAGAGCTGAAATCTCATGAACACTGGCACGATCAAGGAGGTAGCATATAAGAGATGCTACCAATCTGGAAAGTCTTCTACACAAACCGCTACGAGTACATGTCCTACTATACGAATAGAGGTGTCGAGGTCGAACATAGTATTCCATCGTCTGATTACCGATCATTAATGTATACCGTTAACAGACGTGAGATTACCCACAGATAATGAAAGTGGGAATCAAGGTACTAGAGTGCAAACTAACAAGTGTGAATAAATGTGTTGAGGTTGAACACTTGAGAGGATCCATCGATCAGGGGACATTGATGTATTCCCAAGAACTGTCGATGGTGAGAGAACCTGCCACTGATGACTGCAAGTCTCAAGGCACTCAAAAGGACTCTAGACTCCAATCCCAGAATAAATGATTTGAAGTCGATGGGATGAAATTTGCTGGAAGGAGGGCATTAAGGCATCCCCCATCATCCAACACGAGGTACTCAGCAAAGTTGTATAATGTGGAAGAACTCGATCATAAGGTGCACTAACCAGTAATTGTACCAGGAATGGCCGACATGAAAAGTCAAGATAACTGAGGAATGGACAAATCAGGCTTCAAATTCCTTCGAACAAGAGCATAACGGTGTATGGTGACTGAATTAAGGCAACATAGACTCGATATACAAACTGGGACATCTCTGTGACACAGGAGGCATCAACAGAGGCTCCATAGGAACTGGAAGCTTAACCAGTCGGTGGAGATAAACTGAGATAAACGAGTACAACTCCTAAAGTCAAAATATAACCCAACCAATGGATATGAGATACAGTGCTCTGTTCGAAGGCGACACGACTCAACATCTGCCACTGATAACATCTTTCCTTGTCCGAATTTTTGGTTTTTTAATTTTTTTTTGGACTTTTTCAGTTATTTAAAAAGCTTGAAAAAAGAATAAAATAGCTTTATAGTTACAAACTAGGAGGAGACGAGTGTCATAAGAGAAAACAAACTAGTTCCAAGTAGTGGAACATACCTATGCTCAATGCAAGGATACATGTGTAGGATATCGACACTTGGGGGAACATCCCCTCCCGGTAAAAAGGAAATCAAGCTATGAAGGATATAAAAAATGGCTCTGCATGGCTAGAAATGAGACAAGCTTGGGCTATATGGCTGAAATTCAATGTCTGGGGAGCCGACATAAAGCTCAATAAGGCAGGAAAAGCTCATGATAATACATTCACAACTTGACATGAGGGAGTCCTGAGGGAAATAGGCCAGCAAAAGATCAAGAGGAGTATGAGCTCTTGCGAAATGTCATGGCAGTACTATACATTGGACTCCCACACCCTAAAGGAGAAAACGTCAGCATGGGCACCAAATGCAAATAAGGCACTAACTAGGGTACCCATGTAAGGTGAAGCTCTACCACTCATATCATACCACTTCTAAAGTAGCAAGATGGTTCCGTGACATAATAGAGTGGGTTCATACCTAAGGTCATGATGAGATGGTCATAAGGTTATGAAAAATGCAGACGGTGGTGAAACCTAACCTATATGCCAGTTTAGACATGATACCTGAGATCGGCATGAACAGGTCAATCCAATGGCTAAAATGACACTGAAAAAGGTCTTCTACATCATGAATTATGTCAAAAACGGTCCAAAATGGTTAGAAAATGTCGAAACTATAGAAAAGGGGGTAAAAATTTTCAAATATTTAAAAAATTTCTAAAAATAGTAAAAAATATAAATCATTTGAAACTTTTACCCATTTGAGCTCTAATTTTCAACAGCAAATTCCAGAAGATCCAGTTGGAGGAATTCACTACCGTTTCTTCCAGGTATTTACTCATGCTCTCCTCTTGCATTTTGATACAATTTTTATGAATTTTCATGGTGAAATGAGGTTTTTGGGCCAACCCAAGATGAGCATTGCATCCCACGTGGAAATCAAGGTTTTTTTCACGTATAGGGCTGGATATACATGAAAAATGGCCTCAAACCCACGTACATATGCGACTGTTTTGAAAACAGTCGCATATGAGGCCGCGCATATGGTTTTTCAATAAACTAATGGGAAAAATTGCAATTTCTTGTGTAGGATGGTCCTAGAGTGGAGAGAGCATGAGCATGGTGAAGTAGAGGAAGTAGTAAGGGCCGACTTAATGGCTCAACAAGCTCTACGTGCATGCAGACTCTACAAGTTTTGGTGTCTTGGTGGTTTGAGGGCCAAACCAAGACTATTACAGATGCTGGTAGACTATTGGGATCCAGACTCGGAGTCCTTCCATATAGATGGGATGTCCCTCACCATAGAGGTGGAGGACATATACTTTATCACTAGGATTTCTAGACGAGGGGAAGTGGTGAACCTTCGTTCCCAGGGTGGGCCAGGAGGTGGCCTGACTATCGATGAGTACATTGCAGTGTACTGTTATCCAGACACCGAGAAGGTGGGGAGTCAAGTCCCTACCAATGCTATACAGGTGCTGGGCCTAAAGGCCATATTATTGACATTGGGTAGGATAGCAGGCTTGGCATCACTCCACCAGGCCTCACGGCCTCTGATGTTCTATGCGGTAGAGTGCATGATACCCACGATCTATGACTGGAGTACCACACTACTGAGCAACATGAAACACTAGCTCAGCGAGTGTAAGGCAGGCAGGGTGTGAAACTTTGGGTTCAGCAGTATTTTGAGCATGTTTTTCTTCGAGTGTGTTCCAGGATTGAGCCCCAGAGTGGACGTTCCTCTTCATGGGGTTTGAGATCCGGCCCAACGGCATTGGGCGGATGATATGCACAGATTGGGGGGTGGTAGGGTGGCCAACCCATATCCAGCTGACTTCTTTCCATGGTGGCGATGACAGATAGTTTCCATCGATGACTACCCCTATGTAGGGATAGATTTTCGGGGGGACCCGGACATGCCGTTACCACCAGGATCGGCATATGGCGATATAGGTAATGAATCTCAACCCTCTCTTTTTAACTTTTTGAGTTATTTAATTTTTTTTGTATTTTCTTGATTATGTGGAATCAAAAAGACATATTTTTGGGTGATGATACATAGTGACATCTACCATTTGTGTGCAGATGTGGGACCACGACAGCCAGAGGGATTCCCTCATCATAGACGGAGGGGAAGAGGAGATGACATCACGGGTGTGGATGTGGAGCGAACACTCCAGAGCATTCATACCAACTTTGTGATATTGACACATAGAGTTCCCATGGCGCAAGTCAAGGAATTTCCCGAGGCCATGCAGTGGCCGGTGATGGGTGTACCACGCACATGGGTGCGTTTATTCTGACGGCTAGCTAGAGCCGTAGTGACCTTCCATGATCACAACCCTCCTCCTCCTCCATAGGATTAGACACCTGGGAGTGTATACATTTTGTACGACCGTGTATTATACGATGGTGGCTTAAAATCCCCAATTTTGTATCATGACACTATGTATTACCACATTTTGATGTATATATATAAAAAGTTTTATGGTGGTCCTTTTCCCACACGCCCACTCCACCCACGAATTTCCATTCACTCAACTCCATCCCGGTCAGTTCACTTCACGGCGATGTCTGTTGAGGCTCACATGGAGCAGTGGTCGGTCATGCTCACACATAGAGCCGTGGTCTGTTCATTTCTTCTGGGGGGGTCTGTTCATCTTCCTCACGCAGAGGTCGATGCTGTTTTCCTCATGCACAGGCAGTGGTTCTGCCGGATCTCACGCAACTAGGAGAGGAGCTGCCTTTCAGTGGCCATTCACGTTTTCTACAGAGTGGAAGCGGGTATGTTTTCATCTGTGTTTTGTGGTCTGGTGCAAGTTCCCTCACGCACAAACTGTTTGGGGTCATTTTCCCATGTTGTGAGCTGTGCTCACTGCTTGTGTTTTGGGGCTGTTGTCTTCCCCACGTTTTGTTGGTTGTGGTGCTCAATTTCATTTTGGGCCACTATTGATTTCCAATCTGTTGGCTGAGTTTCCCTGTTTTGGGACCGTGGATTGCTGCTATCATTCATTGTGTGTTTGTGGCTGCTGGAGTAACCTAGTTTTGGGTTGCAGCGGAGTTGTTTTAGCCACGGTAGGGCATTAGAGGAATTTTGGGGTCTAAAATGGGCCTCCTAAGGAAAATAATAAAATAATAGTTAAAATAATAAAATAATATTGATTAATTTTGGAGGAAGAAAGAAAAAAACTACTTTTTGTGTTCGTATTTTCGACATATCTCCCTGTGTTTTTACTCAAATTTCGATCGGGAGAGCTCGTTGGATGCGGAATCAAATTCCGCATCCAACGAGTACCCACAATGCATAATTTTGACGGACCCCTCTACCCCAAAAACAAGAAATACCTGAAGAATTGTGATGATGATGTCATCATCACATTTTTTTTCAGGTATTTCTTGTTTTTGGGGTAGAGGGGTCCATCAAAAGTATGCATTGTGGGTACTCGTTGGATGCGGAATCAAATTCCGCATCCAACGAGCTCTCCCGATCGAAATTTGAGTAAAAACACAATGAGATATGTCGAAAATACGAACAAAAAAAGTAGTTTTTTTAATGACAAATATGTCAATTCAACCATTATGGTTGACTTATTTTATTGAAATTCTATTGGTTCTTGAATTCCAAATCACAAAAACTTATTTTGGCACGTTTTCTTATAAGGCCCATTTTAGACCCCAAATTTCCTCTAATGCCAAGAACAACTCTGTGTTGCCTTGTGGGCTTGAGCTGTGCTCATCATTTGTTTGGGATTATCCCTGGTCATCTTTGCTTCTTCACAGGGCTGTGAAGGGTTGTTTTGCTGCTGTTATGCAGTGGTTGTCCTTTGGACTGTGCTGGCTTGGCCGATCTGTTGATGGCCTAGTAAACCTAGTGGTGTTGGTTTGCTGATTGTGTCCCTTGGCTATGTGTAAGCATGCATTGACCCTTATCCTTGGTGGAATCATGCCTAGCTTGAGGGTGGTAGTGTTGCTGAGTGATTGATGAGAACACTGGCCTATGGTTGGGTGGAACGTTGCAGCGACGTAGTTGGTTGCGGGGTAAACTCTTCATCAAAAAGATAAGTAATCTTGACCGTGTTATCTCTGCAATTGAATCTATTGTTTTATGAATTATAATGAACATATGAATGATGGAAGGTACATGTTGCTTCCACGGTATGATTGATTAATTATGCATTCTGTTATGATGGATTACGCATCTTAGCATTCCTGTTATGCATTCTATTAAGCCTTTATTTCAGCATTGATAATTGTTCTTATTTTTTTCATGGGGCTGTTTGCCCGTATGTTTGGTGTTCGTCGCGTCCTCTTCGCCGGTCTGAGGGATGGGGACGTGATAGTTCTCATCCCATTTTTTACGATTCTTGTGGTTGTACATGCGAAGCAATTGTATGACTAAGCCATTTACAACTTTTTTCTATCTATTTGTTTGTGGATGGAAGGTTGTTGACAAAGAAAGTCCCGTGTTGATATCTTTCTAGAGCATTTTCCAAAAGGTGCTAACAAATCTAGAACCTCTGTCGGAAATAATGGTTGTTGGGGGCCATAATGTTTCTACACATGTTCAAAGAAGAGCTTAGGAGTCTGCTGTGTTTTCGTAGTCTTCTTACATGGTATGATTATATCCATCTTGGAAAATATGTCAACTACTAGTAATATCGGGTCATGTTGATTTTTGGTAGTGGGATATTCTATCAAGTAGTCCATAGAAATATATTCCCATGGTTGAGAAATATATTCCCATGGTTGACCAGGAACTGGAAGGGGTGTGTACAATTCTTGTCATCGATTCAACGGTTTAGAAATGCCACAAACCATGCATGATTGAATGTACTTGTTGATGTCAAATTTAAGTGAAGGTCAATAGAAATGCTTTCGGAGGATAACAAGTGTTTTTGCGACTCCAAAATGTCTTGCAGTATTGTGGTAGAGAGCATCCCAAATGAGCTTCTGTCAGTGCTCACCAATCGGTACACAAAGCTATCCAATCTTGTATAGAAAGGTGTCCTTTAGGAAGTAGTCAGTAGTCGACAACTTGTCGATATGAAGCTGTCATTAAATTGCAGAGAAATTGTAGTCTACTGAATACAATTGTGGCCAAGTAGTGGTGTCATAACCCTACATAATCATCATTGTAGAGAGTACAATAATGGGTGGTCTACTGAGACAATTGTCTACGGCGTTGTCTTTGCCTTTCTCATACTCAATTACCAATTGAAATTGTTGCAGGTAATTAATGCACTTGATTTGTCAAGTTGTCTGTAGTTTCGACCGGGACAGAGTGATTTGCAAAGGTTTATGGTTGGTGACGATGACAATTTCCTTGCCAAGAATGTAGTGTCTCTAATATTGTAAGGTTGAGGATGTGGGGTGGTGACAAGACCTAATTTATTCACAAGATATTTAGGCACGAAGTTCTTCTAGCTACCATTATCCACAATCAGATGTAATGGATTTTTCTGAACCCATATCCGTGTATGGAATAGGCGCTCTCGTTCCTCCTCATCGACGATAGTGGAGGCTGTCTGAGTGGTCTGAGTTCGAATCCAAGAGAGTTGATGCATCTGGATCAAATTCTACCAGGGTTTTGTCAGACAAGTCAAATGTCGACAATTTTTCCAATAATGTCTTTCGAGATTTTTATTCTGATGTATCATGCCATGCTGAAATATGGTAATCACACCATTTCCTGGTAGGAGTTTGTTTGTTGTGGTCCCTCTTGTCTTTCTGAAAGTTCTTCTTTTGATGATCGAGATTTGGCGGAGTCGGCTGGTGAATTCTTGTCTGATGTTCGACCTAAGTTGGCTTGTTTGCGAAACATGATTTTCCTTTCTGTTTAGCTTCAAGCTTGATGGAGGAATGAAATGCATCCGCAAGCGTACTACCAGTAAAAAACTCCATCTCTTTCTGAATGTATGGGGTTAAACCGCTGACATAATTCATGATAAGTAATTTATCTTCTTCTTAGATGCAAAGTCTAGCCATGATTTGATAGAAATCGTTGGTGTAACTCTGTACGGACTGGTATTTCCATTGCCTTAGCTGCTTCCACTAAGTTATACTGCTATTCAATATACTTTGGAGGGTATAATTCCTTTTAGAAATATTCGACAAATGTTACCCATGTGTCTATGGGATCATCTTCTTTTTACATATTTGTCGATAGATTATCCCACATCAGTGTACAGAGGTTGACATTTTTACAGATGCAATGGTGATGTTTTCCACTTCGGAGAGTTGATTCACTTCATAGTAAGATTCCAATTGTTGTACCCAACTGTCGACAGATTTTGCGTCAATCTTTCCTTTTAGGTTTGGTATGTTCAGATTCATTTGCACTTTGAAGGGGATAATTTTATCGGAGTGAGGTCGCATTGAGGATTTCCCATATTTTGAAGTGACGCTCATGAGGATCTTGCTGAACTGGGTGAACATTTCAACTCACTGGCGAGCCACTATTTTTTCTATGAGTTGTTCTGTCTCATCAGTTGCATGTTTATTGTCTGTTTCTTCAGCCATCTTTTCTAAAGTAGAAGGAAGTGTCTACTTATGTTGTTGAGTTTACAAGCATGTTTAAACATGCATAATTTAAATAAATTCGATTGAACTGCTTATGTAACTTAATATATGAACAAGATAAAGCTCAAATACCAATGATACAGGCCATGCCCAGGTGCATGTTGGGAACAACAGTCGATTGAATGAATCGAGTACTGTTATGGTAGAAGCATATAAGAAGAACCAACAAAGAAGGAAATACACTAGGTCGAAAATATGCGTGCGCATAGAAAATATGCAAGAATTTGAACCAATTTATTACTTATTCTCCATGAAATATGGAGGAATTAGAATTCTATTGATCAGAAGGATGTATATTAAATTAGTGTACATGCTTATATATGATGCTGAGATGCTTGGGTGACTACTCGTTATGTTCAATTATAAAATAAGTTATAACGGTTCAGAAGTTCAACCGTCGCAAAGCACATTGGTATGTTTTATGTTGAAGCAGACCTGTTGAAGGTGAACCTATCGAGGATGACCTATCAAAGGAGACCCTGTCGAATGAACATGTCGAGATGGACCTCTCGAAGGTGAACCTATCGACTATTGGTTAGATCAATACAATAAAAAATATAATATGTTAGATCAATTTCAGGAATCCATGACAATCTTTGATCTTCACGCTTACAAATCATCGAGACAGTTACAACTAACAATCCTTGCACAAAATCAGCTTGGGAATGAATAAGATTTTACTTCTGTATTTTCTACGAATTGAAATTCCCAACAACTTGCCGAATATTCTTGGGTATTTTCAGTTGCAACCGTGAAAGCACATACAAGATTCCTTTTGCATTAATGTTGACCATGTCATTCTCCTTGTGCTTCAACAGGTTCTTGTATAACAGTGGTTCCCATTGATAGAGCGTCTACTGGTTCTTGTGTTTTAGTGGATTTCATTAGTAACTTTTTTAGTGGTTTTTTGTTTCGGTGGCTTTCATTGGTGAATTACCCATTGTTTCTTGTGATTCAATGGATTTTGTTGGTTAATTCCCAACTCGTTTTTGTGTTTCAGTGGGTAAAATAGGAATTTCAGTTCTTACCAATTCTGCTGTCCAGGGAGCCCTCGTTCTTATTTTCTAGATAATTCTCCTCTGATCCTCAATCTTTTCTTCTTCCTTAATGGCGTAAGAAAGGAAAACACTTCTCCATATTCTACTGCTGCAACCATAGCTCTAGCTTCCTCTGTCGCTACTTCTGCAGCTATTACCTCTTCTATTTCTCCTGCTAATGCTCCCTATGTTGCTAATGACACAACTTCTTCTATTACTATTGTTGCTACACCCATTTCCTCCATGGGATTTTCTTCTTCTGCAGCTTTTCCTGAACTTTCCTCTTGCTCATCTTCAACTCCTTTTGAATCTTCATCCCTCCCCCAACTTGAACCTAAGGAGATATGTTCGACCTCTCTATCCCAAATATGTGCTATTGGAGGTGCTCTGTGCACCCCAGCTTCAACAAACTGTTCCCATGTTAAGTTATTTCATACCAGAGATCTTTGCATTGACAATTTAATCAACCCATGGTTGGTGATAGAAGAAAGTGGGTGTATGGAGTTTCTAACATAATGCACCATGTTTTGCAGAACTTGTGAAAGATAAAATGGCATGTTTTTAAGTCTGCGATGGAGTAAGTGAGACAATAGGACAAAAATCGTAGATATAAACAACCCTTTATCTTCCTTCACATGTAATGTACCTTTTTAGGAAGACAATGACCCTGTCTCAGGGTCTTGGCAATGTCTCCAGTGCCACTCCTTTATCCCTTTGTTGCACTTGCTCTCACGCTGCTAGAAATTCTTTGGCTTCTCTCAAATTGTGCCTCTTCGGGAAGAACCAAAGATCCCAATTCAAGGCAGTCTCGTGGCTTCTTCCATTACCTATTTTGATGCATATATTCACAACCCTTTGATAAATAAATATTCTCCAGTCAAGTTCATAGCAAACTGGAGTGTTTTTTCCTCATGGAAACCATTTTGTCTTTGAAAATAGTCAAGCCATCCAGCTTCACAAAAAATGGCCAAGAACTCTCTATTTGCATACAGAGCATCTAGATTGTTGGGTTCATACCTTACTGCAGGACCCATAGCATGTCTCCTTACTGGTTGTGATATAGGCGCTGGAAGAATCAATCACTCAAATTGAAGCAATCGAACACAGAATCAGATAACAAAGGTTCATATGGGTGTGTTGAAGCTTTGGCAAGATTTAGAAACAAGATGTTTTATAGATTATCATAGAAAGGTCGACAGTTATTTAGAAGTGCAAGTGGAATGGTTTTGAAAAGGAGATTGACTGGTTATGGAGGACTGTCAAGAATTGAAAAGGTATAATCATTACTGCTAAATCATTTCACACATGATTTATAAGAATTCATACCTGGTCATTGTCACCCGAGCCATCAAAATTTTTTTGGTATAATTTCTTTTTGATGCCAAGTAATCACGAGGGACATAATTGCACATGCATAATTTCAAAACAGATCGGCCATCAAATGTCGAACTAGAGAAGCATGTTCATATCAACATTGATTTATTGAGCACATGGAGGGACTGTAAAGGATCTCATTATGACAAAATAAGATTTGGTTGGAAATCCGTATGAGATGCGACTAAATTGTAGTAAGGATTTTAGCACAAAATTGCCAGAGTTACAACAGAAGTTGACGAAAACAAATGGTAGAGTTGCACCACAAAATAGTCAACTTTGATGGAAAGGTAATAGTGTTGCAGTGAAATTCGGCCAAAATTAGTGGTGTTGCGGCAGAGTTTGGAAAAAAACAGCGAAAAATTAGCGATGTTGCAGTGGAAATTGACCAAACACGGTGAAAAAATTAGCGGTGCTGCAGTGGAAATCATCTAAAATGGCAGAAAAATTAGCAGTGTTGCAGCAAAAATCGACCAAAAACGATGGATAAATTAGCGCCATTGTAGAGGAAATTGGCTAAAAATGGTAGAAAAAATAGCGGTGTTGTAGCAGAATTTGGCTAAAAATAGCGGAGTTGCATCGGATAAAGATTAATCATTTTAACATGATTTCCACTTAATTTTTTTTTGACAAGGCTTAGTAAAACTAAACTTCCCATCAAATATCTGTAATCTTAAACATTCATTCTTTCAGAGAGTCGTATCAGTGAACAAGGATTGTCCATGGTTCTGCTATTGCTTGGCCCGTCATAACTAATTTTCTTGCATGAACCTTCTCCTGAATACCTTTTCACAATTCTTAGAAAAACACACCCAATCATAGCAGAAAGAGAAGCAAAAAGAAAAGAAAAGTCCATAGCGAAATTTAAACAATTTTATTTATATATAGATTTTGTGGAATTTGTAGCAGACTAAAAAAGTTTTAGAAACAAGGGAAGAACCCTTCTCTTGTACTAGTTGACAGTCTGGATCAGTTGCGACCTGTGAAATAAATACATCCCTCAAGATCGTTTTATGATACAACCGTAATCGATGGCCATTGGAAAACAATGGTGTCTGATTTTCATCAATGGTGGTCAATTGAACGTTTCCATTGTCAAGTACCTGATCTATTTTCTAAGGTCCCATCCATATCATGTGTAGCTTGCCTTTAAATTCCCTTTTAAACCATGAATCATACAGTAAAGACCAATCTCCTTCACATAAAATTTTCTTCTTGATAAATCTATCGTGCCATTTGGAGTGCTGATGTTGAATTAAAGTTGTATGATGTATAGCAGCGATGCACTTTTCATCAAGTTCATTTAGTTGATTCAACCTATTTTTCTGAGCCTCCGTTAAATACAGTTTTTCCTTCATGGCTGCTCTCAGAGTTTTAATTTCAAATTCAATAGAAAAAACAACACTCTTACCATACACTCATTCGTATGGGGAGAATCCTGTAGTGTTATGCCATGTTGTACGGTAGGCTCATAATGCTTCTGAAATCCTATCAACCCAATCCTTGCGATGAATTTTCACTGTTTTTGAGGATTGACTTGATCACCTTGTTAGTTCTTTCCACCTACCCATTGGCCCATGGATGATATGGAGAGGTAACTCAGTGATGAATGTGATACTTCTGAAATGGTGATTCCATCTTTTGGGACACAAAATGTGGTCCTCCGTCTGTCACAATTTCCCTAGGTACACACCAAAGAGGTTGAAGATCTCTTCATATAAAAAGTCTTATACAGCTTGATCATTGGCCTTTACCAAGTTGTTGGAGTAGGGTCCCGCAGCTACAGGAGAAGCTGCCATTTTGGCGGATAGATAGTTTTGGTGAAGATATAAGAGATAAGGTAAAGATACGACACCGTAGCATGTTTCTAGCTGTAGATCAGAGCCGAAAACTGTGACTATCGGGGTAGAGAAGTCAAATAAGATGACAGTACCTGAGCAGCCGAGAAGAGAGAGCTCACCCACTGCATTCAAGGAAGCAGCCGAGAAGAGAGAGCTCACCCATTGCATTCAAGGCAACGACGAAGACAAGAGGGCTCAGCTACCCTCATAAAGGAAAAGGGGCAATGAGGCCAAGGTATTGAAGACGAAGGACATAAAAGGAAGCGGTACCCAGTACCCACAATCAACGTCGGGAAGCGTGGAAGACTGCAGAGATCTATGGTATAACTTGCGGCAGTTCGAGTACAGATAGACCGACTATCACAGTTAGGGTTTTTGGGTTACTGTTGGGATAGACCCACAGTGTTGTAATGGTGAGACCTTCGGGCTGCCTATAAAGGGATGTAAATTGTATTGTAAAAGGTTATCTAGTCGGATAACCTGTAGCTAGTCAGTCAGTCAGCTCAGTAGCTATTGAACTAGTCAGATAACCTGTAGCTAGTCAGTCAGTTAGCTCAGTAGCTATTGAGCTAGTCGGATAACCTGTATCTAGTTAGTCTGTTAGCTCATAGTTATTTTGTATTGTAGTAGAGTCGAGCTCTGGTTCTGCTATTCAGTCCATATTTACCTTACTGTAACCAGTAGCCGATTCCAGGAGTATGTATGTAACAATCCGCAGGGATTGACAGAAAGAGAGAGAGAGAGAGAGAGAATATTGTAAGAAGGCAATATAGAGAAAGAGAAGAGATCTAGGAGAGAAGGGCTCCAGGCAGTGAGTGTGGAGTTACCCAGAATATCTCTAGCTACACAACAGGTTGTAGTAGAAACGTGTACTCTCTCAAGATATAATAAACACATTTGTGTGGATGTAGCTTCTACCCTGGAAGTGAACCACGTAAAACCAGTGTGTTATGTGATTATTTCATGTGATTGTGCTTTACTAGTTGATATCTGTTATCTGTTACATGAATGTTGTATCTCAGTTAGTAAATGTCTGTATGTCCTCATTCAGTTACAGCATTAGAGAAGGTTAAAGGTGGATTTACATGTATCAAGTGTTTGCATATGAGTTCATCAGTGTTTGTTCCGGTTAGTACTAAGTCATTCTATTAAAGTGTTTCCAGTATACTTATTCGGCCAATTAAGTATAAGTTAAGGTAGAGTGTGTTGAACTGTGGAAGTTCAAGTCAGAGTGTTAAATATCTTGTTGAAAGTTAGCTAAGTCATTTCACCCAATGATATAGCCTTTGGACCATGAGGGTCACAGTGGGCTGTACTATAGAAGATATCGCGTTGACAGTAGGCTATATCGCACCGTCAGAGGAGTTGTGGTGTGAGATATCACAGATAGTAAGAACCATGGACGGGAGAGTTTGCGCATCGTCCTAGTCACTGCAATGCAATAGGAGTCCTCCCTGTGTCAGAGTCTGCGAGTAAGAGAGAACCGTGCGTCGTAGAGAGATCTTGCTAGTTAAGAAGAGCCGCGAGACACCAGGATGCTACAGAACCTGGTTGAGGACACCTGAGTCTTCGGCCAACCCATAAGATCACTTCGGGTGAGACTTTAGGCCGTTTTGCTGTCTGTTTTCGAAAGGGCCAGTGAGTTAGGGGTGTTGTTGGCACATTATAAGTAAACCCGGGTCTTCCCATATAGTCAACAAATGGTTCCATTGCCATCTTTGAACACATTATAGAGCTAATGTTCTGTTGGCATCCTACTAAGGAAGAACTCAACCAGTGGGTTGAGTCTACAGAAAGAGAATTTGTTGTGACAGAGAACAAGAGTCCTACGTTGAGTACAGAGGACTGGCTACAAAAACATATCTACACAGACCTGCATATAATATTTTTTACGACCTATGGAAATGAGTTGTACAACTGGTTATCAAATATGACCGATCAGAATATATTCAGAAAGAAAAGAAACATCGTGTGGACACCAGAGCTGATTCACATTGTGAAGAGCATAGACAATCCCATTACACGAGCAGTTGACTTCTGGCTTGCGAGTGTGCTAGAAGGATTTGTTACCAAGTTTGCAGTTGAACAGACAAAAATCTTCAGCGAGGCTGAGTGGTACTTCTTCAAAGGATATCACGGTAAGTACCTAAAATATTTAAACTTGTCCATTAAGATGCTATTATATGAAAAATGAGTAATGGATATAGTTTCAGACCAGTAAGCTAAGAAAGTGTGATGTCACAAGAGTTTGAGAGTGATTTTGATGATATTGGATGTACACGTAGTGGCAAGAAATATAAAGTAGATTTCAGCTCTTCTATATTTGAAAATAGTTCAGATAATACTAGACAGTAGAGTTATAGTAATACAGAAAGAACAGAAGGGGGTATCCCTTACCACCCTTATACCCCATAGAAAACAACCGGGACTCAGAACAATCCTGTAGAAACTCCATCTAGTAGTTCACACAAAACACATACTACCGCTACATCACCTACATCTACACTGCCAAGTGGTAGTAACACAACAAATCAGCATCCACCACGTAGAAATAGAATGGGGGATGACATGAAGTTACCTACCTTTAAGGGTACAGGGGTAGAAGACCCAGAGCAGCAATGGTTTTTATGTGAAGCCGTGTGGACCATTAAAGGAATCCATGATGATAATATTAAACTTGTACAGTTGGTCACCACACTTAGGGAATGAGCCTTAACATGGTATATGAAGTATACCTCAACGATACCCAGAAAACTTATACAGGTCCAGACTGCCAGGATTAAAGAATTTAAGAAGCCCAAGTCTGAATCGCAGTGTATCAAAGAGCTCAAAGACATTAAAAAGTTACCTACAGATTCAGTATGGGACTTTGATTAGAAATTCAAAGCTCTCATAGACCAAGTTAGCTTTGAGTTTGTGCCCGAGCAGCATAAGGAATGGTTCATCGCAGCACTACTCCCGCATATTAGACATCCATTGATGCAGCAGAGACTCCGTACGTAGGATGAAGCGTTGGAGATGGCAATGAAACTGGAGGCATCACCTCTAGCTGAGACCAGTACAGGTATGACAAACCTGCAAAACCAGTTAGCAAATCTCACGTTACAGATGCATGAGATTAGAAAAGGAAAAGAGATTGCACAAGACATATGGTGTATCAAGCACTAGTACATATGGGCGGATTTTTCCACGTTAGTTTTCCACGTTTTTTTACTTTCATGGAAAAATCAAGGGTAAATTATGCATTTTTACAATTTTTTTTAAGGAATCCCCGACTTTCGTCGCTATATCCACGAGAAGGTAATATTAAGTTTGTTTATTTTAAGGAAGCCTCGACTTTCGTCGCTATATCCACGAGAAGGTAATATTATGTTTGTTTATTTGATAAGCCCGCGTTTATTTGGTAGTCAAGCGCAACAAGCTGGGTTGAAGCTGGGTCGAGGGGTCTTGGAGAGGAGAATATAGCTGGGTTTTCATGGGTAGGAGAGGAGAGTAACAAGGCCATAAGCATGGGCTTGTGATCTAAGTTGTGCCATTTATATCTTTTGCGTTCAGGAATCACGGGGATGGTGGCAGGGTATCCAACTGTTGACCCTAGCCCCAGGGAAACAGAGCTCACCCGAAATATTCCACTCATCGAGGAAACTCCTGTGGGATTCAGAAATTACGATCTAAGGACAACAATTATAGTTTAGACAGAGGCCTGCCTGCCTGTAAATCTTATCAAGGTAAAACTGTGAACCTCTCGGTAGATGGTCTTGTGATTTCTGGATATTCATCACTGATAACATTCCTAACCTAGGGTTTATGTTGTATTCTTCATGGCTTGGCGAACCTCCCTGTTTGGTGCACCTGGGAATAAATATGGCATGCAAATTCAATCATAAGCGGTGGCCACAGGTAAAGATCTCTCCTAATGACCTTCTAAGAATTTCAGAATTCTTGTCTAAGATTCTACCATCTAATTTTAGATAGGGTTTCTGTGTTAACGCTGAATTGGGCGTAATATTCTTGTATACACCGAGCTGGACATTAATTTTGTTTTTAAATTTTAAAACGGGGACCCAGGAATTTGGGACTGTGATATTTCTTATACTCTTCATCAATTTCATAAGAATAGAGGTTAAATTTCGGTATTGGAAGAATGACTAGGGTTACCAATGGGATATATAAATATATATTAAAAAAAAATTAGGCATAGAGGCCCCTGAGGGTCTTAATGCACACACTTTTGGTCTGAGGCAAATTCTGGATGTGAGAAATTTGTAAGGATGCGAATTGCTTGAGACATATGTTAAACATTCAAGGGAGATCCCACTTGGGCATGAAGTTACTCGTTAAATATGATTACAAGCGCAGCTTGTACTCTCAAGATACAATCTAGGTCATACGGCTTTATATTGTTATTGGTGATTGCAATCTCCATTTTCAAAGGATTAGAAAGTAAAACAATGGAAACATCATGAACCCAAAAAGGTATACTGTATTTGTTGCTGTAGAAACACTAGTTGCATTAGATGCTTAAACACATGAGCATGAATCCTAAATAGTTAAAATGTTACTTGTTAATGATGTTTATATTGTATAATCCAAACACTTTCTTCAAGCTCTGTCAATTCTACTCTCAAAAAATAGTCCAAATACTTCCCTTACAAGATCATCCAATCTTCTCCAAAGGCTCAAGCATCAAACTTACTTTCATAACAATCCTTGACTATCCTTCAACCCACTAAAAATGTGTGCACAAGAAGCACTTCAAAATCTGTTAAGAGATTCTCAAATTCTGGCCTTGAAAAATGTGGTTACAAGTCTTTTCAAACAATAGTCAAAGCTCCCCACAAAAACTCTTCAATACTTTCCTCGAACAACATTTAAAATTTCTCACAATAAGGCACTGTAAATCAGCCTCAGGATCCCCGCAACAAATGCCTCAAACCCTGCCAAAAGATTGTCCAAAATATGAGCCAATTCTGCCGTCTACAGGAGGCCAAGCCTATGCCAAAAATATACCACAAATATACTCATACAAACAATCAAAATATGTCTTTTAGTGCCTTGGAAGACTTACTTTAAATTTGTCTAAATTAGTCATACTTAAGATGGATCTATGCAGGCTTCCTACCACCCTCCAATTTCATCCACGGGCATCGAACATGTCTGGCCAGGTATGTCTTTTAATGCTTCCACCTTTGAGTCTGAGACCCTTTTGGGTTCTATCCTCCTCGTGGCTTCGGATTCACACTGTCTATTGCTCGATTGGGGTTTCTGTGAATTCAAGAAAATTAGCAGGCTTATGAAATCATTTGTTTATGCTGTTTCACATGGTGCTGAAACAAGTTGGGTAGATCTGCATACATAAAGCTTTCATTTTGGGGAATTGTGTGGAGTGAATAGGAATAGGAACTTTGGAAATAAACGAATAGGAGTGGAATGAGGAGACAATGGAGGATTGTTTGACATAATCGATAGATGCTAAT
This sequence comes from Pseudotsuga menziesii, assembly GCA_001517045.1. Taxonomy (NCBI): domain Eukaryota; kingdom Viridiplantae; phylum Streptophyta; class Pinopsida; order Pinales; family Pinaceae; genus Pseudotsuga; species Pseudotsuga menziesii. The sequence goes on along the minus strand of LPNX010235412.1, from coordinate 1,506 downwards.
ATTCTAGGTAGGGTTCAGCCAGCTGTATTATGTAACATCAACTGAGCTAGTATGAGTGATTCTGGCAGCAGAGAACAAAACTTTCTGAAGAACGCACTATGTCAGTGACAGACATCTGAGCTAACTATGAATAGAATAGAGATGTTTTAATTATAGTTTCTTCCAATATTTTATCTCCTCTGCTAGTCTCTTAAGCCTTCATGCCAGTTCCCTAATGGTCCTAATTATTCAAAGTTAGAGCACATTTTACAAAATTACCTTGGGAGCACACCAGCTGTGAGGCAGGGTCTTACCTTTTTTATGCACAACAAAGAAGGATAGAGGGATTTTGGTACTGACTGGAGCACACAACCGGGGTACAGAGCTCTAGCTACTAAAAGGATTGTAAATCCTGTTCAAAATAAATGCCTATTAGGAAGTGTTTCAGAATCAGTCCAGCATCCTATGGCTGTGATTCTGATGACAAAAAACCAGTACAGTATCCCATATCTTTAAATTCGCGAAGGGACTTAGTCTTACAGACATGGTTTACAATGACTTTTTGATTCACGACTTTTGTATATTGAAAAGGATCTGGAAATTGTGGCAATCAGTCCCATAATTCTAATAGCATATGGTGGTTCAAATCTTCAGCAGGTTCTCTTAGCTCACTCTTTAGAACTGAAAAAACTTGCTAACCAAGTGTTTGGATTTGTGGGTGGGTCACCAGGGCCTTATCATAGAAAATTGGTATTCTTGGACAGATCTAACCAGAAAATTGCCATTTCACAGAATATAGAGGACCTTATCATGGATTTTACTTCTATTTTACATCCAGGAGACAGATTCAAAGAGCCCTTTGAACGTAAAACTGGAACTGCACACAATTGTTTGCAAATAAAACTGGAACTGCCAGATAACTTGCCAGGTGTATTGGGATGCTTCATTTAGAATTAGAACTACCTTTGAATATGGTGATACATCTCCCAAAATTGTCATAAATTTGGAATAATTCTTTCTTTGTTGATCTTGCACTAAAATGCTCTGCCACCTAATGCTCTGTCTCCTACAATTATGAGAATAATAATATTTCTGACTGCTGATTTTTTTATCCTCCTTGCCGACTGAGTTTGTTTGACAACGAAGATAAATAGAGCCCTTATTTTTGTAGATAGTAAGCATCATAACGTTAATGATTGAAGAATTATAATTGATAATCACATAGATTTGAATCCATCTTCCTTCAACACTATATCATTTCAGCCTTCATAACCTTTGGTGGCAGTATTCTGGCTTGTACAGGACTTTTAGCTTTTGGAGATGGAATAGAGTGTGCTATTGAATCTGCTCATGCAATGCCTACAGTAGCCCGCTTAGGACGTGGCCTTGAAAAGTTGTGACATGCCTCCCAAGTTGTGCACTAGATGGATTCTGCACAGGCATGGGAAGCAATTTACAATTCATTGTATAGTTCTCATAACAAGAAATGATCTGTCTAAACATATTCTTACTTCATATTACAGTAAG
>LPNX010235393.1:193009-209732 GCA_001517045.1 Pseudotsuga menziesii | reverse complement strand
CTTCAATCCTCTTCTTGCTCCTCTCGCTCCAAGAGACCTGCAAAACAAGTTATACCTTCCTCAAACCATTATGACCATATATAAAGCAATGATAATCAAATAAATATGAAGTAACGTCATCATATGATCATAAACAGAGATTCAATTACACATTGAACAATGATTTCGGAAGAAGAAGGACATCACATCTTTATTAATCTTGAAAACAATTACAAATATACCTTCTCTTCAAGTTAGGCACCTCACGAAACCTTGATCTAGATCTGCTATTTCTCTTCTCCAAAGAACTCAGCCTCCAAGATTTGCAACACAAGGGAAAGATCCTAGGGCAAAGGTGTAGGCAAAGGGAGTTCCAATTTCTCCAGCATAACAATGCATAAAATTCCAAGTCCTTCTCATGTCTTCTCCTACTTCTATTTATATGGGTGAAATAAGGTAGTTCGAAGGTTAGAGAAGTTACAGCAGTTAAGGAAATGCAGTTACATGACATAACTAATCTCCAGTTAATGCATTTTTTAATATTTAAATGTTAAGAAACACATTCGCGGGTCCACAGTAGAGAAACCCGCGAATGATGCGCGACTATATAGAAGAGCAACCCGCGAATACAAGGATTCGCGACCTGCTACAAGGAAGACTCGCGAGTGATGCACGAGTTGTCAATAGAGAGAGTCGCACATACATCCTAACATGGCAAATGTGGCAAAGTAATTAGCTGGATAGAGGCAGAATGTATTTCATAATAAGCCAAGCTATAGTATTCTAGGCAAACCTCAATCCATAAGTGTCCTTTTGTGTGCCAACATAAGGAAAGTTGACACTCGGACGGAGAGGTGCCATTCTGGTGTATAACAGACCTGGTCCTCTTTCTTTCTCTATGATTCTCTTCTGGAGCCCCATATCTTTCCGCACCTTAGATAGCTTCTCGTACCCAAGCAGGTTTCCTCTTATGAGGATTATTCTCTTGAGGTGGATCTACAGGTTCTTGAGGTTCTTCAAATTCTCGATCTTCTTCTTGAATTTCTTCGTTCATGGTTGTGTCATGAATTCTTGGTGCTTCCACTTCTTCAGGAACTTCAGCAAGTTTCTTTCTGGATTTTTTGTAGGTTGAGTCTTCGTCAAATGTTACATACCTGCTGATGTCAATCTTCTTGAATCCTGGGAGGTATATTCTATAAGCCTTCAAGCTTTCAGAGTATCCCACAAATATACCCTTCTTTCCTGAAGGATCTAATTTTGTCCTCTTTTCTTTTGGGATGTGTATGTACACTGGACAACCGAATATTATGAGATGGCTGACTTCTGGTTTCTTGCTTGAAAATACTTCTTTAGGTGTCTTGTTCTCGAGTACTCTGTGTGGAGTACGATTCTGTACATACAATGTTGTTCTGGCAGCTTTTTCCCATATATGCATGGGAAGATCTTGATCATGAAGCATTGCTCTTGCAACTTCCATGATAGTTCTATTCTTCCTTTCTGCAACCCCATTCTGTTGTGGATTATATGGAGTGGATAACTCCCTCTTAATCCCTGAGTCTTTGAATAACTCTTTGAATTCATTTGATGTGAATTATCCACCATTATCTGATCGAAAGGTCTTGATCCTATTTTCAGTGTGGTTCTCGATCAAGGCTTTGAATTCCATGAACTTGCTGAAAACTTCATCTTTGTTCTTCATAAAGTAAATCCATGTCTTCTGAGAAAATTCATCAATAAAAGAAACATAGTATGCATACCAGCTTAATGAACTTAATGACATTGGACCGCATACATCGGAGTGGATGATTTCCAAGATTCCTTTTGTCTTGCTCTTGCTACTTGGAAATGTCTTCTTTGTATTCTTTCCTTCCGCACATACTTTGCAGACCTCATCATGTTTTGCTTGAATTTCTGGAAGACCTTCGACAGCTTTGCTTGCAAGTGGTAGTGCTCTGTAATGCACATGTGCAAGCCTTCTATGCCAAAGTTCATTTGGCTCTACTGTGTCATGGACAAAATCTTGTTCTAGATGGCCCTTCAATTTGTATAGACCTCCTTCTTGTTCCCCAATCACTACTGCATCATTAATAGTCTTTCCCTTTGGCCACATGATAACTTGTCCATCTATAAATGCAACCCTCATGCCTTTTGCATCTAATGCAGATAAGGAGAGGAGATTATTTTTTAGTCCCGGTACTAATAATACTTCCTTCATTGTCATAGACTTTCTAGAGTCTAGCTTATAGGAGGATTCCCACTACCTTTTATTGGATATCGGTAGTCATCTCCAAGTTTCACCTTGTGTGGTGATTCATGTTCTGATAGTTTCACAAAGGATTCCTTGAATCCTGTCATATGTTTGGAAGCCCCACTGTCTATAAGCCAATCATTGCTTCCATGTAATTTTTCCTGTGAGAGCGGAAATCAAAACATATTCTTCATCACTATAAGAATCATCACTTTCTTGTCTGAATCTCTTTGTGGAAGGTTCATCATCCTCTGCAGCATGAGCATGATGTCATCTATTGTTTCCCTTCTTCTTGTGAGAGACATTTTTGTTTCTAGCACATTCTCTAGCATAGTGTCCTTTCTCGTCACATGTATAACATCTGATTCTAGAAAAATCTCTTCTAGTGTTATCTTTGTGAGAGTGCTTACCTCTAGGATGATGAGAACTTCTTCTGGTTTTCTTGGAGTGTACCATGAGAGCTTGATCTTCACTTCCCATATTTTCTTCTTGAGCTGCTGTTCGAGCTTCTTCTTGAGAGCACTCTTCCCATAGTCTGCTGAACTTGACTAACTTCTTTCTGGCACATATTCCTTGAATAAAAGAGTCCCATGATCTAGGGAGACCATTCAAGTTGGTCATTACAATCTCTGCATTCTCCACTTCCTCATCTACTGCTTCCAGCTATTCCTTGATCTGTGAGACCCTTGTAAAGTAATACTGGATGGTTTCTGCATTCTGGATCTTTACATTCTTCAGTTGGTTTCTCAAATTCATCTTCCAGTTTATGTTCTTCCCTTCAAACAATTTGATTATGGAATCAAACATAGCTTTAGGTGTCTTTAGGGACGACACCTGTGGTATGAGGTGATCCTTGATTGAACCAGCAATAATCCTCTTTTCCATAACCAACTTCTTCTTATGTAAGGCCTTAGCCTCATCTCCCTATGGAACAAGAACCTCCTCATTGATATAGGAGTCCAACTCATTTTCTTCTAGGACCAGGGAGATCCTATACTTCCAAGCTCAAAACTTATCAGCTCCCTCAAGCTTTTCATCAAGCTTGGTATGATGAGACATCTTAACTGAGAACCTCAAATGGAAATACAAAATATTTAGATCTTACTAGGTCAAGATGTCGGATTTGGAATTGGAGTTGAAATTCTACAATGCTGGTTCAGGAGCAGATTAGGGTTTGGATTTTCTGGAGTTCTGTCCAACCAAATGCTTTGATCTTGATCTCTAAACTTCGATTTTGAGAAGAAGATCAATCCAGTCCTGGGATCACTAAAACATTCCAATTCTGTGGAAAGCCCTAATTTTCAGTAGTAGTGTCGGGTCCAAAATTTAAAAATCTCAGAATTGGATTATGTTCGACAGAAAGATGCACCCTAGGGAGGAGAGTTAGTCCAACCTTCTTTTTTTGAAAATCTGTGGAGACAGATCCAAAAAGTAGGAATCCCTAGTTTCCGTAGCTGCACAATGTCTTCTTCTTAGGTTATCTCTGATACCATGTTAGATTTTTAACATTAAGCTAGCATTACATTAGGATCTTTAACTGAGAGAATAACAAGCACACCAATCAAACACGAGACAATGAACATAGTGTTTTTCCTTGGCGAAACCATAAATGGAGAAAACCACACAACTTACTTAGAGATAGAATCAACACCAAAAGTAAGACCCCAAAACAGTAAGATGATCTCTCGACAACAGTAGCCTCTTTCTTCCTAGCCCCAGTGTCTTCTTCTTCCTCAGCTATGTGCTGCAAATGAGTGTGAGTGAGTGTGTGATAAATAAAGAGGCTCACTCTCTATTTATACTAATTCCCGACTTGACAATAACCTACTAGGGCTGAATTCTCTAGGAGAGTCTAATAACCCTAGTGCACTGGAACTGCGGGGAATTTAACCCTTGAACAATATGAGGGTTACCCCGATAGGAACATTGGGGCATGACATGACTCAAATACATTACAGACACATCCCGGAATAAACATAGGGGTACAATACATAAGAAATACAAGTGAATACATTCCAAAGTTACAATTACATTAACATGTTAATGTATAAACATCCATGCGGTTAAGAAAAATAATTATGTACAAACCACTAGTGTGTAGCTTGTGGCCTCTATGGCCATTATTCACATCATTTCCCAAAATTTCCAGAGATCCGATCCCTTCTCATTAATTTATGTGAGCACTCCCTTGAGTATGAAGTCACTATACTCAAAGAATCCACCCTCCCCCTCATCGAGTGTGGAATATCCCTCTGATCTATCCAGGTGTCAATTTCCTAATGACGAAGAGATCATGGAATATATAACAACTACTGAGTATCCTTGGGATGACCTGGTGCCTAGCTCATTTTTCATCCTCAATGAACCTTCCTCATCGTTAGATAAGTTCTCTGTTGAATTGAAATATTTTATTCATGGAAGTGTCGATTGGTTCAAAAACCCAATCTTGAGCCCCGAAGCCTTTAAGGAAGGTAATATGGCCAATATCTCTGCAACCATCCAAGTTAACATCTCAATGAAACCTAGGATAGTCAAGAATATCATGATTGATGCTTCATGCTCTCTTGAGGAAGTCACCACCTCAGGGAATCACTTGCTCTTTTCCTCCCTCTGGGACTACCGAACATCAACCAAAACTACCATCGGTTTTACCCCATTCCATTTAGTCCATGGTGTGGAGTCGGTTTTTCCCATTGAATGTTAGATTCCGTCACTCTGCCTTATCGGCAAGCTTCTACCTGATACTTCACTGTTGGAAAAATTCCTACTTACGCTTGAACAAATAGATGAGGACCATCATGTTGATCTCTAAATTATCTAAGTGGCTAAGACTCGTTCAAAGTCCCATTATGACTCCCACATCCACCCATGCACCTTTAACAAGGGGGACCTTGTCCTCGTCTACAAGCAAGCCAATGATAAGATTGGAAAAGGAAAGTTTGAATCCATGTGGAAGGGCCCTTATGTCATCTATCGTTGTCTCACCAAGGGTGCATACCTCCTCACTAACTTTGAAGGTCACCTATTGAAGAATCCCCACAATGGGATCTACCTCAAGAGATTCTATGCCTATGCCGACCAACCTAAATACCCTTGTATCATAGTTTTAATTTATGGGTTTGTATCATTTTTACCATGAGTCTCACAGTTTATTTCCTTGGTTGTTCCAAATGGATCCTACCTCACCCTCCTATGTTTATTTTACTAATTGCGCAAGTATATGGTATCCTAATCTCACCTCAGTTGCATGGGTCATATATTCCCCATCACATGAGTTGATCCATACCAACAGAATGTGTGTTGGGTTTCTACCAACAACCATGATGAGCACAACATTATCATTACTCTCCTAACCAATGCCCTTCACTTGGGTATTCATCACCTTGATGTATTCTTAGGATCCCAGTTTCTTGTCGCCCAGTTGAATAACTACTATTGGGTATGCGATCCCTTCCTTTTTAAAAATTTCCTACGCACTAGACAATTGGTTAGACATTTCAAATCCATTTCATTAATGCATGTTCCCATAAGTATCAATAGTGTAGTAGATCAAATGGATAATGGTATTCTAGAGTGGCACATCAATCATTGCATATAGGAAATAAGTTGCATCATGCATCATCATATAGTCATCCATACATATGTCATATACATCATTTAGGCATACTCATCCTCATAAAAGAGACTCATAAAACACATACAAATACAAAAAATGTGCATCCATGTGCATCTATATCATAATCAATTTTGTCTCTCCAAACAAGTACCAAAAAGAGAAGCCCCACAGGATTTCACATTAGATAATACATATAATACAAAAATTCTCCATGATCAAATGCATTGGGGCGAGACACTACATGTTGTTGGTTTGAGTTTGCATGCTCCGAATCTATCTCCTCCTAAGTATCATCCTCATCATCCGAGCTCTCCTCCTCCATCGACACATATCCTTGTGTCATTTCTCTAACATACTCAACAGCTATTGCGATCCTCCTCATTAGAGAGATCTGCTTAGGTGGAGCTGGTTAGCACAGGATGATGAAATTTTCATCTAGATACTCCCACCCATCATCTGTGACTCCCTCCAGTATCCTCTCCACATCCAGTCATAGTGATTCTAAAGGAGAACTTGGTCACCTCCTCTTCCCATGAGCAGGTGGATCTAACCCCTTCACTCTGCCCCTACGTCGCTGATATCCCACCGAAGGATGTTGTCCCACATATGTACATGAACATAGTATGTTTTCAGCATCAATCATATGTATACTATAGCTACCACTAGGCTAGTAAGCAAAAATATATGATTGGAACCACAAATAGTCATGTATACATACCATCTGGTCTCCATACCTGCCCAGGAGGTTGTGGCATCTCTGGATTTCCTTGGTAGTCCATTCCTGCATATGGATAATCCTCAATGAGGATCAAAAGTTTCTTCCAGTGCACAAATAGATCATAGGTGAAGAATCGACTTACCAATCTTCCTCCATCCTGGATCATCAACTCACACCAATGCCTCATACAAGGCTCGTGTGGTCAGTCATCGCGCATTACCCGATGTGGTCGGAGTGTTGGTAAGCAATCAAAGAAGAATGTGTACAAAAATGATGGGAAGTATAAATCCCCATCCACTAGGATAGTGTTGGAGGAGCTAGTCGATGAGCCGACTAGTCGAATAGCCGACTAATTAGAGAATAGGTCGGTCACCTAAGGTTGTGTCGGTTGACCGAACCGATAGGTAGTTATATGTAACTGTTTAGGATGTTGAGCAAAATGAGAACTCAGTTTAGTTCTATGTGTGTATGGACCCTCATGTTATAATATAATATGTTATTCTCCATATCTATGTTCTTATCTCTTGTGTCTGTTATGTCTATATGATTCCATGTGTATTATTGGTAACCCTCTGTGGTCTGTGAGATTACAACATTGGTTCCGTTTCTAGTAGTACATATCTGAACATAATGACTATAAGCAGATGATATAAGAACATGAGATTAAGGACTGGTGGGAGCGTAAGATAGCAAATTATTTATAGAATTACAGAAGGAGAAACAGATTAACCATTGCTCAGGCGAAGGAGAAATTTTTCACTGAAACTCATGAGAAGTTTGTAGAATCGCTACCCCGGCTTTTGAAAAAACTTCTAGATGAAAAATCCAGAAGCAACTAAGGACCAAGAGCTACTAGAGAAACTGATTCGAGGGGGGCGAACCACCACCAAATTCTATTGGATCATATTGTAGAACCTCATCCGTCATTGCACGAACCACCACCAAATTCTAACTAGGCAGAGAAACAGAAACAGTGGGAGAAATTCATTGCCGAAAGGGAGTGGGATTACTTCCTAAGCAAGTAAATAGAACAATCCAAGATTTCTAAAGCGTTGGGTAGGATATGGGCGAGTAGCTGGTCATATGTCGGGGTAAAGTGAAGAGGATTCTAGTCGACTGAAGGAGATACCATCACCAGCAATGAAAAGTCAACCTAAAAAGGAAATCGAATGAACAGTGACACACAAAGGTACAGTGGATTTTTAGAAAGTAGAAAGAGAGAAGAGGCTGAAAATAAGGGAAGAATGAAGAGAATGAGATATAGCACTGCAAAGAGGAATGAATACTAGGGTGATAGGCCATGAAATAAATCCGCTAGAGTCGGGTCATGACCGACAGGAAGAAGGCGTGGGTGAAGAAGCATCACCCATGGAAGAAGACTTGTGGATAGAGCAGCGTGAAGCTCTCTAAATAGAAATTCACCAAGAGATAAGACCTCTGTCTCCAATGAATCTGAGTACCGGGATACAAGCCATTGTCGAAGAAGACCTAAGACTAAGAGCTAGTGAGTTTGGTATATGGAGACGACTAGACAACGAGGTAAATGATGATAATCATCTAGTGATCCATCGACCAGAGGAAGGAAACTAGGTCACACTTTAGGCGTACCCTTCCAACTGAAGTATCCACTTACTTTACCCAACACATGAAGGAGCACCCCCCTACCAAACATAGCTTTGGAAAATACAAGACAGTCAGACCAGCAGACAAATCAGTGCAGTTGGACATCGACAGGAGAAGTCGACCTGACCCGACTACTTGTTAGAGAAGAAACAACAAACAAAATGATCGATGGGAATGAAAGTTTCATTAACAACAGTTCTGCACAATGAGCCAAGCAAAACATCCCACTACCCCCACCACCACCACCTCCTGGAGGAGATAGCGATAGTGATTCTGACATGGGTCATGGATCAGCACCTATCCCTCTATACAAGGGTGATGAACATCCTAGATGACATTGGTTCATCCTTGAATCAACATGGGAGGTGAATCAAGTTATAGCTGAAGATCGACAGATGGCATAGTTCATCGGTGCCTTGAGGAAAAGAGCACTAACATGGTACATGACCTATATTGAGAGAACTCCCCAAGCATCTAAAGCAGAAAATAAAGCGCAACTCTTGTCTTTCTTTAAAACTCCAGACGCAAAACATTTGGCAGCCAAAAAGTTGAAAACAACATCTCAAAATCCAGCAGAGTCTATCCAAGAATACGACAAACGATGGAAAGACCTCCTCATCCAACTGGATTATGTAATTGATGAACAAATTTTAATTCAATGGTTTCTTACAGGCCTATCATAGAAAATTAAGTGGCACATAAGCTTGGAGACGTTTAAAATGTATGAGGACGCGCTTACCAAATATTTGCAAGTACAGATGGACGAATATTTCCCAGCATATCCCACGGATACTAGACTGGAAGAACAGCTACAAATCATGTAGAAATCACTAAAAGAGATGAACCTCAAGAATCAGTAGGTCTGGTGCACAAAATACTCAACGGCTGGACACACTAAAGATAACTGTTGGCAAAACATAAGTCGACAAGATGTTCGATTTGTTCAGACAAAGTGCTTCTGTGACATCTGCCAAGAACATGGAGAACACACAACGAAAGATTTCTCGTATAACATGAAAAATGACAAAGCATCTTGGCAGATGTCACAGAAGCACTTTGTGCAATATGTGAAGTAAAAAGTCATGCAATGACCGACTGCCACTTAAATTTAAAGAATCGGCAAAACTACCAAGCAGTCTACTAGACAAACATAGTCGCGTAGAACAATGATAACAATCAGCGAAGCAATGATCAAAATGAACTGAATAATCAAAGATATGAAAGACGTTGATATGAGCGCCTGTTCGACAACCATCTTGGAGGATATGGAGGTTGAGGTCAATTCTCTGGGGGTCGCGACAATCAACCACGTCGGCCCATCCAGTGTTTTACATGCTATAAAGAAGGTCATCGATATGCAGACTGCCCATACAAGGACATAACCAATTTAAATTTTTGTACTAGCTATGGAGTAGGAGATCACTCATTAGAGGATTGTCCTATTATGCTTGATCAAATCAATAAAAAGAAAAATGTTAATGTCTTGTCGTGCATTCAAAAACATGATGTAATCAATACGAATAACCTGCATATAGTAACTCGACAAGGGACAAAAATTGGGAGTGATAATCCACACATAAGAAAAATAAAATAAAAGAATGATTTTCCTAACCCAGCTAAACAAAAACAATTGTATAATGATGCAACGAATATATTTAAATAATTTGCTAGACAAGAAGAAGCTGAAGATAGTCGACAAAGCACAGTTAAAGAATTAATATGTTTAGTACAAGATGATAAAGCGGTATCTCAATTCATTGAATTATTGTATAATATGAAGCATAATAATAATATAGAAAAACAAACAAAAAACATATGTAGTATAAACCAAAAGGTCAAAAGTGATTTCGACCCACTTGTCGACCTAGAAATTGAAGGATACCATGTTTGACAAGTTGTACTCGACTTCGGCTCACAAGTAAATATTATGACTCGCGACACTTAAGAATAGTTGGGTAGACCTCGATTATATGAGTCAAGAATATACCTCAAATTAGCGGACCAAGGTTTGATCGAACCTATCAGAGTTTGGAAAAATGTTGATACGACAATAAAAGGAATATCGACCAAAGTCGACTTTGAAATTATTAACCCTAAGGAAGGATCCAGTTCCTTCCTAGATTTAGTAGGTCGATCATGGGAAAGAAAAATGAAAGCATCAATATCTTTAGATAAATAAAGGATAAAACTAAAATGGAATGGACAGAAAGTCATAGTACCTATCCACCCGTCCTAAGGAGAACCTTGGATAGAACCTATTAATGAAGAAGTTGACATCCAACAATTATATCAAATACAAAATAATGAAGACTACAAAGAACCCAATGTCTATGGTGAGCTTCACTTAGGAAATCAAGATTCAGTAGGATACAAATTAGACGCAGAATTATATGATTGGGAAGTCAAAAACTATGAGACACAAGCAAGAGTTTGTTGGACCATTCAGACAATACAGAAGAAACCAGTCCAACAGTGTTTTTTAGTTTCCATCATCCCAAAAATATTCGAAAAGAAAAGCAGGGAATATCCTATGTTAAATCCAACAAATGTAAGCATCATACAAATCCCAATATATAAAGAAAGAGAATCACCAGTTATGCATATAGAACAAGTAGCTAAAATCATTGGCGAACATGGCCGACTACAAAGATTAGTAAAAACCTTCATAAGACAAGCTGCTAGATGGTGGGGTACCCATTAATCAAGATTACAGACATGGACAATAGCCTTGACTTACTTTGTAGAAATATTTGGAGGAAAAAGGATAACCAAACAAGCACAAATACCTATGTTCATTCAAGGGTAGGAACCAGAGGAACGCATAAGAACATGCAAACGAGAGTGGAAAAGACTTGGATATAAAGATGAACGTACATGGCCACACCTGTTTCCATCAACGCTAACCAACTTACCAAAAAAATGGTACAAAATGGAAGAAGCATGGGGCAAAACATTTCAATGGCACAAACTTAGAGAGAACTTCATTAAAGACTTCAGCTTTATACCTCAAAACGAACAGTTAGTTGAAACTGCAAAACAAATCAAAGCATTTATAGAACCAACTGGGAACAACACCCTAACACAAAACTATGATCGACCGACAGTGCCATGTAATAACATACAAACAAGGATAATACCACAGTCGACAAGACTACAAATGGAAAACAAAAATCCAGAAGGGAAAAGCTTTCGATGGAAATCATACCATTCAGAAACAACAAAACCAATTCACACAGTACTTATAATCAAGACAGTAGACAAAGAAGATACCGACCGAATGACTGCAACATAATTTCCTGCTACATTCTCACAATTCAAAGAAGGGAGTCGACCGATTAATGAATCTAAAGCACCAGAATGGTTAGATGCCAAAGTTAAAACTAAAGAGTTTGACATATCAAATGATGATCGACCAAAAATGGCAAAAATTGGTCATTACTGGAGTGAAGAATAAACGATCGAAATAGTAAACCTACTAAAATAATTTCAGGATGTATTCGATAGAGACTACAAAGATCTCAAAGGTCTAGTCCATAAAATGGGCAAAATGAAGATCAACATTAAACCTCATGCCCAAGCTATAAATAAAAGGCCATACAAATTAGCTCATAAATATAAATAGATAGTCAAGAAAGAGATTGATAATATGCTTGTAGCAGGAATTATCTACCCTATTGACCAATCGGAATGGGCAAGCCCAATGGTTGTACAACTAAAGAAACACGACCCAACAAAGCTAAGGATCTGTGTTGAATTCTGATAATTAAACAAATTCACCTTAACAGACCCATTCCCAACACCCTACACAGATGAAATCCTAAATGGAGTTACAGGACATAAATGCTACGCGTTTACAGATAGATTCTCATTTTACAACCAAGTACCAATAGCTAAAGAATATCAGAAAAGGACAACATTCGTATGTGAATTTGGATCATTTTCCTACAGAGTTATGCCTTTTGGTCTCAAAAACACACCTGCAGTATTTTCAAGAATTATTGTCAAAACATTTCAAGAATATATATACAAAAAAATGGCAGTATACTTCAATGATTAGATGAAATGCTCCATGCTGAAAGATCACTACAAATAGCTAAGGCTCATGTTGGAACGATGGCGATAAATCCAACTATCTCTGAACATAAGGAAATGCATATTCCTAACTCCTATAGGGATACAAGTAGGACACATTGTATGCAAATAAGGCATCAAGTTCGACTTTGTAAAAATAAAGATTATCCTCGACTTGAAACCACCAGTGAACCCAAAACAAGTCAAGGTACTATTTGGTCATACAGGATATTACAGAAAATTTATGAGATACTACTCAGATATGACCTATCCATTGGAAAAACTATTAGTAGAAGACCAAGAGTTCGACTGGAGAGATGAATGTAACATATCATTTGAAACACTAAAAAGGAAGCTAGTCGAGGCACCTATCCTAAGTTTCCCGAATTGGTCGATCAAATTTCACGTACATATCAATGCATCAGGCCTAGAAATAGGAGAGATCTTAACACAACTAGGGGATGATGGAATGGATTACCCAATAGTTTACAGCAGCAGAAAACTAAATAAGGTAGAAAGAAACTACTCGACAACAGAGAGAGAATCATTAGGAATGGTTTTTGCACTACAGAAGTATCGACATTACCTACTATCCAACCCTTTCATCTTCTATACCGACCACCAAGCATTAAAATACCTTGTAAACAAACCCTTGCACCATGGGAGGAGTTGTCAAGGGATACTACTATTCCAAGAATTTGAATTTGAAGTCATTGTTAGACCAAGAAAATTAAATGTCGGACCTGACCACTTGTCGCGAATCGACACAGAAGAGGAGCCGATAGGATTCAAAGACGACCTACCGGATGCACACTTATTTCAAATAGAATAAGTCCCAACAGAATTAGAACAAATATCTCAATTCTTAGAAAATGGTCAAGCACCAGAGGGCATGAGCACGAAAAAGAAACAAATATTAGCTATGAAGGTTTCCCCATACAGCCTCATAAATGGATTTTTATATAAAATGGGCTTGGACGACATCCTCAGATGATGCGTACTAGAACATGAAAGAGATAATATCATGTATGAAGCACACTATGGACCAGTGGGAGGATATTTTCAAGCAGTCACAACTGCCAAGAAAATTCAACAGTTAGGGATATGGTGGCCGACACTATACATGGATTGTAAAAAGTTTGTTAGCCAAGGCGATAGATGTCAACGACTGGGTTGGCCTCTACCTAGTACAAAAATTCCCTTGATATCCATAAACCCAAGTTTAACATTTGAAATTTGGGCCATCAACTTCATAGGACCATTCCCAATACCAGCAAAAAGAATAGGTGCACGATACATAATAACCATAGTAGAATATGTAACCAAGTGGGCAGAAGCAAAACCTATCGGCACATGTTCCAGTGAGATAGCTGCTAAATTTATCTATGAAAATATAATTACCATATTTGGATGCCCAATAACCCTAATCAGTGACCAAGGTTCACACTTTATTAACAAAACCATCAAAACATTAACAGACCAGTTCAAAATTGACCATCGATGTAGTACAACTTATCACCCTCAGTCGAATGGAGCAGTAGAGGCATTTAACAAAACATTAACAAAGGGCTTAACAAAAATCTGCAACACCAACAAAAATGATTGGGACAAAAATATCTCTGCAGTATTATGGGCTTACAAAACAGCCTACAAACATTCGACCGACCAAACACTGTTCCGACTAGTCTATGGCCAAAAAGCAGTTGTTCCACTACATTTCCGACAGCATACACCTATCATAGTAGATATTATACATGTCGATGTCGAAGAAAGCAGGAAGGATCGACTGATGTAATTAGGCAATCTAGAATAAAACCGACTCCTCACCTTACAACACCAAGAAATCCAAAAACAGCAGCAAAATGCTTGGCATGATCGCAATATAAAAAAACAAATCTATCGGTAGGGGCCCTTGCCTTACTATACAACAGTCGAGTAAAAGGAATCGAGTAAAAGGAAAACCCAAAAATTTACACACATAATGGATGGGACCTTACGTTGTCAAAGAGATTCATGCCAACGGATCAGTCCGACTAAGGACATTACAAGGCATAATATTTCAGAAACTTGTTAATGGTTCCCGACTAAAATAGTACAAAAATTAAAACAAGTCGAAAAACAAAAAAAAGAGACATACATATAATGACCATAATTGTCAGACAAAACTATAAAAATCAAAAAATCCTAAAAACAACAAAATAGAACCAACACTCATAACCCAGGATGACATGAAAATTTGAAAGATATAATAACCACCACTCTGACAACCGACACCAAACCCATCAACATATAACCATCGACTGCTCGCATGATCGACATCAACTAACGACCCCAAAGGTCAAATCCCTCCTTCATTACTATGGACAGAAGGAGCACCAAAATCAAATCATAATTAATGCAAAATCCAGAGACCGTGTTGGACCATCACTTCTATCATTAATACATCCTTCAACAGAAACGTCACCCACTCCACCTATAAATATCGGGCCAGTAAAAGATCACTTACCATATTTTGAAGAGATAAAACAATTCAACACTCAGAAATTTGAGAGCTGGGAACCTATAAGAAAAATCGACCAAGAGACCGATGAGATGGACCTGAAGCAAACTAGAGCCACAGCTGCAAAAACAAAAGAACTGTAATCCACTGAAACCCCATTGATGAGAAGGTTAAGAAATATCAAGAATGCCAAGGTACAGGAAACCTCGTGGACCAAAACCTTGGCAGAAATCAAAGAATGGGCTTACCAAAACAAGAAAATAACACCAGAAGCAAAAAAGATAAGCTACAAAACCCTTATGAGCTACATGAACACACCGTTCATGGGAAGCTTTGGAGGAATGAAAGAAACAACAATAAAATTTATTGTTAGTCGGTATCACAATGGTAAATTTTACTTTCACTGACCAGTAGAAATTTATGGAGAAGTAATATACAAACTTACCAGTCTATCAAATCAAGGTGACCCTGTCCCTATTGGTATAAAAGAAGGACTGGTAGAATGACTAGCTAGAACACCAAAAGGAAAGAACTCGAAAGGGCTAATGATCAATCAGATACAAGACCGAACGCCGCAAATCATGGCCAAAATCATAGCAACAGGACTCACTCCTACAGGTCGAGGGAGTGATCTAAAGCTGGACATTCTAGAAACAGTCAACACAATAGAAACTACAGGGAAAATTTACCATTGGGCTCAGCATGTTGCCGACATGCTCAAAAGTATCTGTGAGAAATGCCAGGATTCAGCACGGATTATAAGGTTCTCATCTCTATTTCTATGGATAGCAATGTGTTACAGAGAGAAATTCCTATGGCTTGGGGTACCACAACAGACAACTTGACTCCAGAAATCAATCTTTCCCAATATGCAATAGAAATAAAATGTCTAACACTAAAGGATAAGACCTCGTACCTTATTCCGGACGGTTGAAGTAGATCCCCATTGAGCTTTCCAATCTTCAGCTTGAATTGCTATATTACTTCCTCAACAACAAGTAAACAATACAAGCAATCTATATATCATGGTGTTAGATCTATTCTAGCATATATAATCAATAATGTAAAAGCATTTGACATAATCCCATGGATAAAATATTCATTCAAATACACATCATTGGACAGGAAAAGATATTTTTATTAATATAAATCAGAGATTACAAGATACAACCTCTGACGACACGTCTGTGAACCGGAGAAACTAAATCCCCCACTTGGGCCTCCACCACTTCAATCCTCCATCTCTCAATAGCAAGCTCACAAGCAAAAGGAAAACTTGGGAAGAACACAAAAGTGCTCCAAGGGACAAAGGGATGCAGACTCAAGCATAAGTTCTGGCAACAATGGACTATAGTTTCGTTGCTCTCAATTCTCTCTTATGCCTTCAATGTACCAAGGGGTTCCTTATATAGCTTTTCAAAGGGGTAATGAAAGGTCGAATCCGAGCGATCTCAAGGCATAGGGAAGGCCAGGAGTCAAATGAGTCGGATCCATGTCAAGGAAAACTCCAAAAGGATTTGGATTATGTACACATCTCGATGTACACGGTTTTAGTGGTCAAACCCGCGTATGTACGTGCTTATAAGGTTAAAATTCGTGTATAGAATTTTTCATGTGTTTTTAGGGATGATCAAGGAAACATCAAAGGCCAAAAAGTGGTCCATAGGGTCTAAGGAGTCTGCAACGGGACAGGGGAAGGCCATACAAAGTGTGATTCACCTAGAGTGGTGAAATCTGCTATAACAGATGCCCCCTAATGTGTGAGGTCAGAGGGGTCATACGATGGCCGAAATACATTATAAGTCCATCCTAGAAGTGGAGTTATGAAGGATCCCAAATGGAATACCAACCACCCAATCAGCATAGTACAATAATACAACTCTGCATATAACTACAAATACATATAGCAGTCCCGGATACATAAGAGTACAATGGCCATGAATAGGCATCATACATGATATCACATAC